>PVJA010028459.1:0-27591 GCA_004027025.1 Myocastor coypus | reverse complement strand
AAAAAAAAAAACCAAAAAAAAAAAAAAAAAAAGAAGAAGAAGAAGAAGAAACCTAAAGCTTGAATGAAACAATGGAATAAAGAGAACAGTGAAAAACAACAAAGTGACTGGAAGCAGATAAAGGAGAAAACATATCAATAGCAAAGCTATACACTTATGTACACAGGATGAATCAGATATTGGTCTCAAGAACCTTCAAAAGGTTCAGCATATTGAATATAGCACAATGTAACGCTAAAACTATGTTTGGAATACATGTCACTCTTCTCTTTTTGATATGTACTGCTCCTGGTATAAACTCAGTTACTGTCATTCTCTCAAGAGTAGTACTTGAAAATAAGATACTGGGCCAAAAACCATATTCTTGACAGGCTACAATTTTGTATTTCCTTGAATTTCCAAATATCTGTGTCAAAATTGTGTAACTGCTTATATCATATTGTATGGGAAGTTATTAGAATATCAATGATGATCAGAAAATATCATTTCCAAGCTAAGTCAAAGATATTTGATACTCAGAAAGCCAGTGACAATAAGCTCAAGTACCTATGTTATAGAGTAATAGTATCACAAAGCTTTTCTGCTGGAGGGTTAAAAATGTAAGTTAACAAACAAAAAATTGGAGAAAAAGAAGGGCTATAAGGATAGCCAATATTTTGGCCCTAAAGCCGGACGTGGTGGCACATGGCTGTAATCCCAGCACTCGGGAGGCTGAGGCAGGAGGATCGGTGTGAGTTCGAGACCAGCCTGGGCTACAAAAGTGAGCTCAAGGCCAGCCTGAACTGCATAACAAGACCCTGTCTCAAAAAGACAAAAAAATATATATATATATTTTGGCCCTAGCCCTTCAAGGTCAATAAAAACCCAGGATATAAGAGAACCTGTGCTGTAATATCCTATAACTCAGAGGTGTCCCAAATTTCCTGGTCAAGGAGATTATGGGACCTCAGAGGAAAGGGATGAACGAACCGTAGTGCGTCTAAGGAGAGTCACCCAGAGAAAAACATTCTCTCAGGCTTTCACAGAAAGCAAAATGGCCAAGCAATGGTCGTGACTCATCCCAAAGGCTGACACTAACAACAGTTCTACAAAGTACTGTCTATGGTCCCAAACTTAATCCTGAGGGGATTTGACCCTGGAATATTAAAAAAAAAAAAAAAGAATGTTTTGTTATACAGGTCTTGCTTCAACTTGCTGTTGACCACCCAGCAAGAAAAAAAAAATGCTTAATTACAATGCATGAAACGCAGAGCTAGATTGGTGAGATGAGCTTTAGGAGGCTTAGATTCAATAGCCTCCAACATCACAAGCTTCACTGGTGGCACACTGCAATTGCAGAACATTTGACTGTGTATGTATCTGCTTCCTCTTAGTCCAAAGAGAAGTATATTCTTTTCCTTTTTTTTTCTAAGCAACATCAGTAGGGAGGTGGGTCATGCCTACAGACTGTACTCTGTAGAACGATTGTGAGGACAATATGCAATACGTCAACTTTCGAAGAAAAGAAAGGGGAAATGAAAAAAAAAGTAATGTTGATTTAGAAGGGTTAATGTTTAATTGTTTGATCAATCTTATATACCTATATGTATTAATCTAAACTGATCTGATGATGAAAATATGTAATATAACCATTGTTAAATTTAAACAATAAAAAATTGAAACTTGAAAAAAATAAATAAATAAAAGGAAAAGAGGGAGAAAACACTAAAACAAACAGTAACTACCAAATACAAAATAAAATGTTATGAAACCTAACCAGATATACTAAGGAAAGCCAGTCAGACAATCAAGGAAGAATGAAAGCAGTAAAATACCTGCAGTGCTTACAGTTCTATGATTCTGTCCAAGTCAGATCCCAGAAGTATCCCATGTACTCCAGCGAAGTTTGTCATAAGAACTGTACTCAGTGTGAAGCTAATCTTAACCTCTGGGTTTGGGGACTGGTCTTCTGTTGATGAGGTTCTCCAGAGGCCAACTGCTGGCATCTCACTGCTGCTTTGGACACTTTCATGTTGCTTTTGTTACTGATCTCTCCACCCACCAATGACCTGTGTGGACCTGCAGGCCCAGTAGCTACCTGGCCTGGGTGTCTAGGTCATCCCCTTAAACTCTTGAAAACTTGACCATGCTCTTGGTCTTAAGATAGACAGAGATATTGTGCCAAAACACAAGAAAGTATACAAAGAGCTCCTAAGTGTATGATTAATCAGAGAAGTTGTAAAGGAAAATAGAATTAACTTTTGAGAATTAAATTTTGAGGTTCTGCAATTTGCTACTCTCCTGCATATTTATTTATCTTGCACCAATGTTGAGCGCATATTTCCTTTATCTAATCGACTGTACTCTGAACCTATATGCTATCTAAAACACTTGTTTCACATAATTCCAAGCTTGCCCTGTCCTGCATGCTTGAACTCCAAATTTACCCAATATCAGTTTTCCTTAGTATGCAACATACATAATGTACCATTCCCTTGGGCCAATCAGTAATAATGTTGTAGGATGTAACCAATCAATAAGCACCAAGTACTCTGTTTGTGTCCTTCCTGCTTACAAACCCCGTATATGCACCAGACTATGAGAGATGTGGGCCTGACACTTTAGAATCGAATCCATCAGATCTACTGACATTGAAATAAATCTCCACACACTGGGTGATGTTTTGGTGTTTCTCTTTGCCGCTGCATAGCGTTAGCACAGACAAAATATGGATAGAACAGTCTTAAAGTTTTGCCTACATAACAAATATAAGTGGAACCAAATTGGTTTGCATAAGAAAAAAGAATTTTTTGTTTTGATGTCACTGCTTGTAAAAATGCTTGGCTGGATTCTTTCCACCCCTCCCCAGAAACTATCACAGACAGACTGTCTTTAAAGTTCTATTTTCAAGTATTAAGAAGTCTAGGCCAGTCTAAAGGAAAGAATTATTCTCCTGTCCATTTAAAGAGTCTTTCTTGGCTTATTCCAAGCTCTCAGATCTGTCAGGAGAGATATAGCCCAATCTCTACTGTTCTTACTTGGTCCTACCCTGCATTGCCAAGCCCTCTGTCACTCAAAATGCTACTTCTAGGTCCTTCTGATCAAAGAAAGGAAGAAAATAGAAAATAGGAACAAATTCTAATAAAAACTTGACCTTCTATGCCCAATGTCTTATACCCTGTCATGTCCAGTGACAAACGCAGGCTCTTCCACAGAGCTCAATATGAGGAGGCCTTCTGTGGGAATCTCCACCAGTTGTCCTCTAGGGAATTCGCCCCAACTCTACTCCCAACCCTGCACTCTGTGTCATCTTCCACTGGGTAGGAAGCCCTCTGCCTGGCAAGCAAACCTCCTTGGATGAAGTCCCATCGAAATGACTGGAACCTAATTCCTCTGGCTCTAAATTATTCCATGAAAAAAATTGCTGTATCCTCATCCTCCCCACTCCAGTTTCTGGAAGCACTGGTGTTCCTGTGCTTACCCTGCCTTCACAGTCAGCTCTCTTCAGGCTGTGGCATTCACAGCACTCTAGGAGGGAAGGAGAAACCAATCTACAGACTTGCAATCTTCCACAGCTCATGTAGCCAGCTCTTGGATTTACTCAAAAGATTTCAGAAGTGTGTTGCATTCCAACCGTTCACTTGGGAGGACTCCATAAGCTCCTCTAGGTCAAGAGATGATAAGATGTGAACTCCCCGACCCAAGGGAAATGTCTTCCCTTGATAGTGATGGGAACAGGGAAAAATCAGTTGATGGAGGCAAAGGATTCTCCCAGGGAACCCTCTTCCTGACTCCAGTCTTCTCTTAAGCAAGCTAGAGTTAGGTGAGGGGGCAAGATTCTCAAAACGAAAGTAGCCATTTGGTGCAAAAAGCTTGTTAGAAGCTCCTCTTTAATGGTTTTCAAAACCCTATCTCGCTTGCCATGGATTCCAATGAAAACTCTGGGGTTTAAGGAAGAGCCCTGTGAGGGGTAATTGTGTATTAAGCTGGCTAGGCTGAGGTACCAGGTATTTGCTCAAACAACAATCTAGTAATTGTTAGGAAGCGTTTTTTAGAGGAGACTAAATCAGTAGACTTCAAGCAAAATATATTAATTCCACAAGGTAGGTGGGCATCATGCAATCATTTGACGGCCTTGAGAAATAAAGACTCAGGTCCCCTGAAGAAGGAGGAATTTTGTCTCAAGATGCCTCCAGACTCAAGCTGGAGTGGCAACTCTCCCTGGTTTTCTAGCAACCTGCCCTGCAGATTTTGACTTTCCTCGCTGCCACAGTGCCACAATCACATGAGTTTTTTATAATTTTTAAAAACACAAATACACATTTCCTATATATTTTTGTCTGTTTGTTTCTCTGGAGAAATTTAAGAGTCCTGTTTGACACTTCACATAAGTTCTGTAAGGTCTCATGCCAAACGTGTTTTGTTCACTGTAGACAACATTATTTATCTCCCATACTCATTTTATTTCATCCATCAGAAATATCTAATATCAGCACCTGGGGTAGATCTTCAACTCAGAAATAAATGAATAAATCACAAGGTCTGCATGAGAATGTCATCCAGTGTGATGAAATGGAAGTTTTATTCATCCATATGCACTGTCCATTTGATTGTGATATGTTTCCTAAAAACTTATATTCCCAAACAGAAAATTAGATCTATCATGGTCAACTAGAGATTTTCTCTGATGTCACCAAGACTGAGTATTCTGTTATATGACAATATAATACTTGCTAGAAAATAGCCCATTCTGAAGTAGGTGACCTCAGAATTCATATTACCAACTTCCTACATTCTTAAGTTCTCTTCATACTCGAATAAAGCTCATTATAACTACAGCATTTTCATTGGATGTTATTCAAAGAAAAGGTGTTTCTCCAGAGCTATGCTTGCTCCTAGCAACTGGTTACCCTGGGAACACTATTCTAATAATCTCTCTCTCTCTCTCTCTCTCTCTCTCTCTCTCTCTCTCTCTCTCTCTCCCTCCCCCTCTCTCCCCCTGCGTCCCTCCCCCTGCGTCCCTCCCCCACCTTCTCTCTCCCTCTTCCTCTCTGTCTCCCTCTCCCCCTTCCTCTCCCATCCTTCTCCTCCCCACATCCTGTGTGTTTTCCTCATTCTCTGAATGTTCTGTGAGTTTGGAATTTGCTACATTATGACCATTGAAGGGTCTCATTATAAGCACTCTCTTGCTGGAAGCATATCTTCCAAATTAATTCCAAATTGAAAACAGATCTCCCATTGCCCAGAACCTTGGACCTGTAATTATAGCACACCACTTAACTCCATAATTGAGTGACATGAACAATTTCATCACCAGTGTCTCTAATTAAAATAGCTAACATTTACTAAATGCTTGCTATGGGCCAGACCTCATTCAAAACACTAACTAATCCTTACAAGTTTCAATAAACTGGTACTGCAATGAAGCTATTTTATTGTTCAGATGTGGGGCATAAAGTGTTAACTGGCTCATTCAGGGCCACACTTCCAATGGCAGTATTAGACCTTAAGTCCCAGAAGCCTGCTTTCAGTGCCTATGTCCTTTACCTTCAAGCCTTGTTCTTCAAAAAGAACACTCTGCCTGAGCATTAGTCTTTAAAAGTAGACTCGTCATGGCTTGGATATAACTGACCCCCAAAAGCCTTGTGTGTTTATTTGTGGGGCTTAGAAGGTCAATGAGCCACAGGGCTGCTCTACTGGTCAGGGGATTGACACACTGATGAGTTCATAAGTGACTGTGCTGTGCAGAGGCAGCTGACTGAAGGCAGAGCACCAGGACCTGGAAGGGATGCTTGCTCCCTCCTCTCTCTGCTTCCTGGCTGGGGCTGAGCTACTTCTCTCCCACAGGCCCTTCCATGTGTTGCTCTGCCTTAGAGCTAAGTATGGACTGAACCATCTGAAATCATGAGCCAAAATAAACCTCTGCACCTTTCAATTGCAAGTGTTAGGATTTTTTCCCAATAACAAAAAAAAAATTACTTGCATGACACTTGTATATTTTGCAAAAATTTATCTGTTAATATAGAATAAGGGGATTTTTGTTAGGTTTGTTTTGTTTGTTTTTGTTATGTTTTGTTTACATCAAAAGTGATTTTTAAAAATTCTGGCTAAAATATAAAAGAATGCAAACCCAAAATAAATTCAAGGGAAGACTCCAGACTTGAATAAAAGTTTAACCCAGAATTTCTTTTTTTAAATTTTATTACTTTTAATAAGAAATAACGAGACAGTTTCAAAACATGTTAGTAGGACAACCACAATAATTAATATAATGTATACTGTTGTCTTCATAGTAGTTTTCAGAGTACAAGATGTAGACATGATAATTTTTCTAAACACTATTGGTATAAATATTTCCTCTCATTAAACTAAGAAAAAGTAGTTGTATGTACAGTCCAATATTCTATAATAGTAGTGGGTTATCAGCAGAACTGGCAATGTCAGAAGCTGTCAACTTGAGCCTTTTACAGTTCAGCATATTAATCTGGCTTTACTTTTTACGTTTGTGGTTAAACTTTCCTGCTGGATGGCTAAGGCAAAATTCAAGCAAGACCTATATAACAAAACATGTAACTTTTGTATCTCATAAGGTCAGTCAAATCCCCTCAGGAATTACCTTAAAACCATGTACAGCATTTTGTAGAACTTTTGTCAGTGTCAGCCATCTGGACAAGTCACGGCCATTGCTTGACCAGTTTGCTCTCTGTAAAAGTTAGAGAGAATGTTTTCTCTCTAGGTGACTCTCCTTAGGCACACTATATAGCTTCAATCCCTTTCCTTTGTGGCCCCATAATTTCCCTCAACAGGAAATTTGGGTCTCCACTGTAACTCAGAATTTCTGAGCTGCAGTGTGAAAACATAAAAGGAAAATAGTAAATTCCTTACCTTTCATCATATGTTAAAAAGGAAGTATGAGATTCCATCTAGAAAGGCTGGGGAGATAGCTCCATGGCACAAGTGCCTGCCTGACAAGTGCAAGGTCATTAGTTTGAACTCCAATCCCAGAAAGAAGAAGAAGAAGAAGAAGAAGAAGAAGAAGAAGAAGAAGAAGAAGAAGAAGAAGAAGAAGAAGAAGAAGAAGAAGAAGAAGAAGAAGAAGAAGAAGCAGAAGAAGAAGAAGAAAGACACAGAGTTGGAGAGATAGCTTGTCAGTCTAAGTGCCTGCCTGGCAAGCACAAGAACCCAGGTTTGATCCCTGGTACCATATGCTGTGCCAGCTCTGCCCCATGTAGGCCACTGAATTCAGGTTTTGTAGCACATGCCTGTAGTCCTAGCACTGAGGAGGCTGAGACAGGAGGATTACTATGAGTTCAAGTTGAGTAGTGAGATCCTATATCAAATAAATTAAAGAAATGATTTTTAAAGGCACAAATTTTATAACACAGCTGTGAGAAAGACTTACCCTTTTACTGCAAGTACGATGACTTGTTTTCCGCTGTACTTCAGAGTCAGTGCAGATGAGTTCCACCTTTGAAGGTTGGTGAGAAGTGAAGCTTTTCTTTACGGCCCCCTCAAAAGATTCAGCTAGTTTGTCACACAAAGAAAGCCCACCTCGTCCTCATTTCATCAGTAGCTAAGGCCATCTGAAAGGCCACCGGGACTCTGGCTTCCAAACAGTATAGAAAAAGGCCTAGATTCAGCCATCAGTGACTCCTTAACACATTTCAGCCAGTCTGGACCAAGAATAGAACACACACAACTCTCCCATCACGAGGCTTGTACCACCCAATGGGATTTTTCCACATCACCTGATGGGACAGTAATACACATACCACCAGTGGTTCAGAACCACCCTACAGGGAGATGTGCACTGTGTCCCCGTTATGAATGTGTTAAGACCTCATCCTATTTAATTCCAAATCGCTTGGCTAACACGTATCTTAAGTGATTGTTTTGTTTGGTTTTGCTTTATTCAGACTCATATTTTGTTAACAGCAAATCTTAAAATCACTGTATACATTTGCATTAAAATGATGAAGGGTTCCCCTTTAAGATCCACTATTTTTTAAATCCCTCATTTAACATGGTAGCCAAGTATTTCTCAGTGCCTAACCTTCAAACAACCCCCTTTATAATTCAGGCTGCTTTCTCTCCTTCTGCCTATTATTAATGGTAAGTAATGTGATCAAATTCCTTAGAGCAGTAATACAGTTTGTCTTGTGTCCTCTTTTTCCAGGATAACTTAATTCCCTTAGTCTTTCACTAAAGCCTAGGCTCCACGCTTTCACACAAGCCTGTAACTATCTTATAAATGCAGGTATCCTAGCCTTGTCCCTCAGCCAGAGCAGCAAAATCTCAAGAGATGGCAGGAACATAGACAGCGTTGTGACCAGCTCTCCGGGCAATGAGACCTGAGGGCTGCGATGTGGGCTCCAGTTTGCGCGTCATTTCCCTAGTTTACCTTTCCCAAGCTTCGAGTGCTTTTTTCTTCCCTGATAGTTTCTGATTCAGTGAGCAGCAGGTAGCTGGAGCTCTGTGAGATTACAGACTCTGTATCCCAAAGCTTCGCAGAATTTGAAGCTTTCATAACCTTGGAAACCACCTGAATCTAAACAGATAGACATGGGCTAGTTGGTTCCTGTAAAATCTCTTGTTTGCCTTCTCAATCTCTCTAATATCCCAAGCCTTGGTGAGTGTTAGTCTGCAAATGTGTTGCCATCTGTCCTGTGTATCTTAAGTCATAAAGAACCCTAGAGCTAACAGCTCTATTTCCCTAGCAATCCTTCAGTGGGGAAAATAAAGTGAAATTACCTGTGTGAGTTGTGTTTGAGAGTATCAGGCTCATTCTGCACAAATTTTTCCATTTGTCTAAGGCTATTGACCAAACTGCCATGGGGAGGAATTGCCCATCCATAGTCAGAAAATTGGAATGGTGGCATTTATTTCCTCTCTCAAATGATACAGAGTCCCCAGTCACCATCAATTACTTAGAAAGGCCATTTTTTAAATAAAAAAAATATTCCTGATTCTTGCCAAGGCCTAGAAAGGCAGCTAAGAAATCTCAGATACTGCATTTCAACTTTGTAACTAATATCCTTGTGTACCTCCTCTTTGACAAGCGGGTGACAAATGGGGATTTTATGGATGTCTTCGTGTCATATTTTACTTTTATTGTGTCTGTAATACATCATAAACAAAATGGAAAGTGCATTCATTTTAATCTTAGTTAATTTGAATTTCTTGAAATGAGGATTGGAAAAACCAGATATTCTTTCTCATGGAACTGCAGTGTTTTTTTGTTTTTTTGTTTTTTTGTTTTTTGTTTTTTTGTTTTTTTATGGCTCCTACTTGTGCTCACAAGTGGGCTATACTTGTCAAGCAGAAGTCTCAAGAATTAGGTGGTAGGCACTACCTACCATTAATTGACAATTTTGTATAGGGCAGATATTTGTCAAGGAGGTGAGGACAGCACACATCTTGATAAATATCGATAGATAAGGTAACTCAATAAGCTACTCATTCGCAGAGGCCATGTTTCCTGAAACAGCTGAGAATATCTTTTTTTTTTTTTCATCGTTTGTTTTCACTCTTCAAATACAGTTCTGATGGCTGAAAAGGCCAGATGGCTTTTTGCTGGTGTCTGATGAAGTTTCGCTGTTTGCATCATCACATGGTGGAGAAACAGCCGTACTGAGCAAAAAGACCAAAGTCGGGATGGCCTCACTCTGTAATAGACTGCTCTTATGGTAACCACCCCAGTCCCAAGAGAACCTACCTCACTCCTGCAACTCAGGCATCAATCCCTTTGCTAAGTGACACCCAGGACTGAAAACACCTCTTCCAATCCCCACCCTCTACTGTCACTGGGCATACAAGACCTACGCATGAGTTTTAGCGAGAACAGACTGTCACAACCACAGAGAGACCTTATTGTCCTCTTCCTCGGGAACAGAGGACATCTGCCTTGAAAACCTAATTGATCCTACTCATCCCCACTGCAGAATGCATCCTCACTTCCCTTTGGCCCAGTTGGGTGCTAGTCTCAGGATTAAAGAAAACGATGGCTACTTTTCAAAGATATCAGGACAGCCTCGTTGCCCCCATCTCTGCCAGGCTTCTCTCTCTTGTACCTTCTGTCCCTCCCTGTCCCCTAGTATTTCTACACTGTTTGCAGATTCACACAGTCTCTCTCACCCATCACTCCCACGCCTTTCTCAGGTTGCTCCTAGCGTGCAGACCCCCACCTTCTCTTCCGTGAATTCTCACTATTCCCTCCAAGCACAGCTTCTTTCCTCCCAGAATTTTATACCAGAAATATCTTTGTAAAAGACATATATGATTCTCTTTCTCTCCTACTCACAAAAGCAGGGATGAAAGAATGAAAAAGAAAATGTACTGAGTCCCAGCAGTTCTCCAGGCCATCCATTGATGCCTCTCTGGTTCTTTGAGCACTGTGCCCATTTTGCAGATTTCTAAACTCCTGCTCTTGCCATCTCCCACCTGCCTTTTTTTTTTATTGCAGTGCTTGTCCTCTAACTGAAACCTTCTCCTCTGTTCCAGTTCAGATCAGTGCCTCGCCTCTGTGTGCCTGCCTTTCAGAAGTAGCTGTTTGTGTCTAAGATTAGGAAGAATGTCTTTTTCATTTTTATAGTCGTTCTAAGTTTCAAACCTGGTGATTTACCAAAATGAAATGTCAAAGTACTGAATTAAATTGTGGGCTGTTTGCCAAACGGGTAATTACAAAGGTACCGTAGGAAACAAAGTAAGGTTAATCTTTGTCATCAGGCATTTCCACAGCATGCTATTAACGTGCCTCACTCACACTAGGATCTTACCATAGAGGAACTAAGTTCTTCCTGGAATTTCTCATATAAAAAAGACCATTTAGACATATAAAGTAGAAATATTAGATTGGAATTAGAAAGTCTATGTTTTAGCCCAACCTGTTCCTTAAAAACATAGTTTCCTGATTTCTGATAAGTCATTTAAGATTTTGAGGAAGACTCCAGTTTTCTCATGCATAAAATGAAGGGTCAGTACTGTGTGAATTTAAGATTTTGTTATTCTAACCCTAGCCATTGTGCTGTATTGACTTCTGTTATATATAATCTACTCGTTACTGAGGTTGATGAACTCTTTTTTGGTATCACTGTTTGTAGCATACTACATAGCAAAGTACCTAGCACTTTGAATGCTTCTTGATGTCTAGGCAGTCTCAACCTAGGTAATTAAGCCCCTGGGTGAGTTGCGCAGGTTCCTTTGGCCAGACCTTTCCATCGAGTCACCCAGAACAAAGTCCACTAGAAGAAAAGGTACTGGGAAGACTTCCAGACTCACAGCACGCTACTTGCATGGGCTGACCTCCCTTCACCCAATTTTCTTTATCTGTCAGTGCTGTTTGAGACGTGAGAACACTTATGAGCAATGAATGACTCAGTACTCCTGGAGCTTACGGTGAAAGAGAAGATAATGAACAAGAAAATAAGTTTTAGGAAAGCCATTTCCAGTCAGTCATGGGGGGGGGGGGAGGTCAAAGAAGCAATGAAAGGGTTGTAATAGGTCACTGAAGGCCAGTAGGGAGAAAGGGACCAACTGGGGAGGTAGCATGTAGCTGAAAAATAATTGAAGCAATCAAACATGTGGAGACCGGGAGGCGTCTGGCAAGCTACCCAACTGTAAGCCAGGATTTTTTTATAGGGAGAAACAAACTTCTAGTACTTGGAGGTGACTACTATAACTCTGAAGCAACTTCAGGGCCATCTGAAAGCTAAAATCCTCTCTAGGGTGGAGCTAGAGAGAATAACTTATTTTTTTCCCATTTATGTATTTGGCACAGGGTCTCACTATGCAGCTCAGACCCATAGTGATCCTCCTGATTTCAGCCTCCTCAGTGCTGGGATTACAGGCATGCACCACCATACCCAGACTCGGTTGTTGGCTCAGTGTACACCAGGGGCAGGGCTGGCACAGCATGTGGGACTAGGGATTGAACCCTGGTCCCTGCACTTGCAAAGCAGTCACTTAGTTTGCTGAGTGATCTTGCTTCTCCCGTAACTTATTTTTGATAACAGGAACAAGGCACTGTGCACTTCTCCAATATGCACATATGGAGATGGAGCTGTCACCTCTAAACCACTTTTATGGGCAGATGCCTATTTTTATGACCTGGGGTATCAGAAAGATAAGCTACAGGTCCCATGCAATTTGCTGAACTTGTCCTTTTAGATACATCCCAGAATGTGGACATGGCTCCTCATAAGAATGATACTTAATACTCCTGATCAGATCATCATTCACAAAGTATAGTAGCCATTGACATTATGTAGTTGACCAAATCATAATAACAGGGGTCTGCAGAATTAGGTCCACATTCCTCAGCCATTGCCCACTGGAACCGCTCCTCCCTGAAGGACCTTTACATTCCACTGCACAGTGGCTCTTGGCCTAAGCTATGACTCAGGGATGCGGTTCAGCATAGTGAACGGCACTGTGGACTTTAGAGCTTCACGACATGAGCGCACATCACCATTCTTCAACATATCTGCTGTGCGACCAAGTTAGACCCTCCCAACCTTGGAAATAATAGCAACTCACAACATCACAGGAAATGCTGAGCACATTACTGTTGAAGAAATAGAGCCTTTGTGTTCACCATTGCCAGGCTTCTGGTAGTGTCCTCTCACAAGCACCACTTCCTGCTTTGTAACTATGAGCATTTGCTTGGCTGTCTTCACGTGAAGGGTCCTTTTCAACCTCTGTCCTAATCTGCCCATTTAAATTATTTTTATCCAGCAATAGTCAGTTCAAGTGTTGCCCTTGTGGGGATCCATTGAAGATCATTTCAATGCCTTGGGCACTTGAGGCTACATAGGAACATAACCCCACTGTCTAGCACAGAGATCCATGCATGCAAGAGCTACACGACTATGACAGTACACAAGAATGTAACCTGTGGGGCTGGGAATTTGGCTCAGTAGTAGAACACTTGCCTAGCAAGCTGGAAGCCCTGGGTTCAGTCCTCAGTATCAAAAACAAAACATAAATCTCTCCTGACAGAGGCATATGTGTATGTGTGCGTATTTCATGGACTGCACAGACCCTGCTTGCTATTGTTGCTGATGTCTGCTCCATATGCTTTCTATCCTCTGGGAATCTTACCTGCAGAAGGACTCCTTCAGCCCTTGACAAAACAACCCCCTTCTTCACCCTCAAATTTATGCTTAGTTCCCTCTTCTCTGATTCAGCAGGAAATGTGGAATCTGTGCGCTCCTGCTGACCCTTGCCTGTCCCGCATCCTCCTTTTGTTTCTCATGGAGCCTGTGACCCCAAAAGGACAAGGATCTTGCCCTCCATTTATTATGTCCTCCTTTAATCTTAAATGATGATACAGTGAATGAGTCCCTCTTTCCCTGTGCCTGTACAATCAGCCACTGGCACCCATCTCTAGGAACTCAATGCATGGTTTTATTATAGCACCATGTCACGCTGAAGTTAGCAGTGTGTCTGAGATCAAGGACTCCTGCTACACTGAACCAGAAAATAACAACCAAATAATTCTTTGGACAGTGACTGTATACCTAATTAAGAAAAGAGGACTTTCCTCAAGGATTACACACTTTAAACCCCGTAAGGATTGGGATTCAGCCCTAGATGAAGGAATCATTCTAGTGTAGCCATTTGCTGCCAATAAATCTTAGTGGGTGAAATGGAATAAAACAGGGGATGTCAGAATGAATTAGATGCAATGCATGTGACAGTTACTTGGTGGAACTAATTATGGACCCACTTTTGATTCTGTGGATCTGGAGTGGAGACCAAGACTTTCCAGTGTGTGTGTGTGTGTGTGTGTGTGTGTGTGTGTGTGTGTGTGTGTGCACATGCATGCATACTGGTGTGGGTATATGTGTATTCATTTGAAATTTTAACAGAGTCGTTTATCAAATACATTTCTTATTGAAGGTCTCAAAATAGTTTGAGAAACAGTATTCTACCTCAGATTAAAGAATCATGCCTAAGAGACACATTTTTATAATTGTTCCAGGGTACTCTGTAATATTTTATGACAGAATATTTTAACATAATGTTAAGGCAGGTGGAAATGTGTGATAGGTTTGTCATGATAAAAGAGACCAAGATTATGAACAGATCTTTATTGAGCAAACTTTTTGACATACGCACATAGGTAAGACAGTAATTGCTTCAAAAGCAGAACCTAGATTCAACACCGTTCAATTGTAATTTTGATGCTAATTAAATGAATGATTTCTAAGCCACACAGAGTTTTTCATAAAAGTTGTCAAAACCTTCTAAAGGCTTTTTAAAATTTATAAACAACTTGCTGCATTTACATCGTAAATCTGCAGTGATCTGTCATGGTCCCACAATAAGCAAAAACAGCAAAACTGGTGAAAATGATAAATAAATGCAGAATCAATGCCCTTAGAAAGTCATTATCTTATAATCTCAAGGAGATACTAGGTCTAGACCAGTGATTGCAAAGCTAGGGTACATAAGCTGTGGTTGGCTGTTTGTTATCATCGGAAACGCTAAAAGATTTGCAACCACTGTTTAGATAGTATTCATAGCTGTCCAGATGGTAAAGCCAGTGGGTAAAATAGGGCCCTGGCTGTCAGCCTCCACGTTGCTAGCTGTGGATCCAAAGGTCTTACTGCTTCATAATGCAGTAGGGAAAAAAGGGCAAGGCCACCTGTGAGGTTTCCTGGCATAAACAAGATTTAACCTGACTGTACCCAAGGTTCTCACCCTCACCGCCAGCTTATAGGAAGTGGGGAGGCTGACTAAGAAAGGAAAGTGGCGGCAGGAAGTGGCCGTCAGCCATGTCTGCCATTCTCTACTGGATATTCGGTTACAGCTGTACCCACCAGGGAGCCCTAATAATCTGGAGGGTTCATTCTAATGAAACCAGCCAGGTGGAGTTGTGCACACCTGTCACCCCAGCACTCTTGGGGGCAGACACAGAAGGATCACAAGGCTGAGCACAGCCTGGACAACTTAGCAGAGGCTAAGTTGACAGCGTTAGAGGCTGTCGCAAAATAAAGGGGGGGAAAAAAAAGAAGAAGAACTGAGGCGGAAGCACAGTGTGAATGCCCCGAGTGTGGTCTGCAGCGTCACAAAAACAAAAGCAAAAAACTATTGAGCACCACTCCCAAAGCTCCTGTGTCAGTAAAACTGGGTAAAACATAAGGAACTCGCATTTTTAACAATTCTCAGAAGATATTGACACTCCTGGTGCAGGAACCACACCTTGAAAAACACTGGTTACAGGATCAACCATTTGCTTATCCAGCAGCCAGTCTATGACACAGTGACAATGGAAAGGTTGACAAGGAATAAATATAAACTGTACAAAGCTACTCCAACATGCAGGCTTTCTGGGCATCTTAGTTCAAGGCAACTGGTAAAGAAGTGTTTGAAGCAACTGAGAAAATCTAAAATATGCACTGAATGCGGGATTAAATTAAGAGCTTATACTCAGTTCTGCTGAGTATAGTTATATCTTAATAATGTCAAACAATTTTAAGTTAAAAATTCATGCAAAAAGTATTTTTGTCAAGTGGCAGTGTTCCTACAGATGAATAACAAGACTATCCAGACGTTGATATTTGTTGAAAATTGGCAATATGCATTCGATGGCTTCTTATGCTAGCCTCTTTGCTTTTGAGTACATTTGAATAGTTCCCTGAAAAAGAGCTTTTTAAAGAAATACTCATGGCTTGCCCCACGCTTCTTCACATTAGAATGAATGACACCTTCCTCTTCCACAGGTCAACCTTCCAGCAGCCTCCACCAGCCTCCACCAGCCCCTCATAAAAACCTGACACTAGGAAATAATAGTGTTACCTTTATACTCCAGAGCTAGTTGCAACAAAACTGCCCTGAATCCATGAAGCTTACCTCCTCAGGTGTCAGACTTACTTACCATACTGCTTTACAACTTTGCATTTTGAGTTTCTCATTTTGATCCAATAAAGGCAGAATGCTGGAAGTGAATATGAAGACAGCAGGAAAAATTATATCGCACAGCTTGACATTTAAAGAACAAAAACTTTCAAAAGACACCAAACACGTCAAACTAATAAACACAAGGATAAAAGTAGGAAAATGCCAGCAGGAAAACAACATGACAAGCATAAGTCTATACATATCAATTACAACCACCAATGTCAATGGGCTCAATTCACCAATTAAAAGAAACAGACTGGGAGAGGAAGTAGAGAAACAAAATCTAACAATATGCTCTATACAAGAAACACATTTAACCCATAAAGAATTTCATAGGCTAGAAGTCAAAAAATGAGAAACAATACCATATGCTCCAGGACTTCAGAAAAAAGAAGGAGCAGCTATTCTGTTTGCAGACAATCTGAAGTTCAACCCAAGAATGATCAAATGAGATAAAGAAGGTCACTATATACTGGTTAAGGGAAAAATCCAAAAGGAAGAGATAGAAGTCATAAATATGCATTGAACCAAATATGGAAGTACCCAACTATATAAGACAATTTATTTTTTTCTTCTTTTTTTTTTTTTTTTTTTTCGTATTTTAGGGAAGAGTCTACAGGTTGTTCAGGGTCTCATTACTAGATCAGACTTGTAGTGATCTGCCTGTTTACAGCCTCTCAAGGGCTGGGATTTCAGGCACACGCCACCATGCCCAATTGCTGCCTCAGTGTACCCTGGGGGAGGAGCCAGCACGGCAGGCCCCAAGATCTAACCCCTGAACCCTGAGCCTGCTTTCAGGCACTTTAATCTGTTGAACTATTTGGCTAGCCCATATATGAGACAAATTTCAAAGGACATAAAAAATCTAATAACCTTGGCCAGCCAGATACCTCGGGACTAAAGTGCCTGCTTAGGCATAGTGCAGCAACCGGGATTCAATTTCCAATATACTATACTGGCCCAACCCCCAGGGCACACTGAAACAACAATTGAGAACGGGCATAGTGATTCACATCTGTAATCCCAGTGCTTGGTGCTTGGGAAGCTGAAAACAGGAGACTCGCCTGGAGTCCAATCTACGTAGTTAGACTGTACAGACCCTGTAGACCCTATACTAAATACCAAAACAAAAACAAAAACAAAAAAGTCGAATAACCAATGTCACAGTCTTAACAAGGTACCTTAATACCCCTCTTATCTCAAAAAGATAAGTCAAGCAGACAAAAATCAGCAAAGAGGTAATAAAATTGAACCAAACCTTTGAACAAAAGGATTTAGTGGACATATACAGTGTTCCACCCAATGTGAATCTGAATACACACTCTTTATAGCTGTACATGGAACACTTTCTAAAATATGCCACATGCTGGCCTATAGATCATGCTGAAGTACATGCAAGAAAAAGAAATTGTCCCCATGCATGTTATCTGACCACAGTGCAATGAAACTGGAAATTAATGACAAAAAAACATACACACGCACAAAAAAATAAATATATGGAAACTAAATAACACTCTCTTGCACCAGCCACATAGCTTGGCAGATTAAAGCACCTGCATGGCAAAGTTCAGGGGCTGGAGTTCAATCCCTGGCACCACAAGTGTGCCGGCCCTGCCCCCAGCATGCGCTGAAATGCAGAGTGACACTGGGTGCGGTGGCACATGCCTATAAACCCAGTGCTTGGGAGGCTGAAAACAGGAGGATCGCTACAAGTCCAGTCTATATAGTGAGATCCTGTAGACCCTGTACTAAATACATTTTAAAAAATAAATAAGCATAAATAATACCCTCTCAGCAACCAGTGTGTTGCAGATAAAATTAAACAATATCTACAATCCAATCAAAGTTTGAACATAACTTATAGGAATTTGTAGGATGTAATGAAAGCAGTTCTCAGAAGGAAATTTATAATGGTGAACTCACACATTAGGAATACAGGAAGAGAATGAATAAGTACTCTAATGCTGCCCCTCCAGCTTCTAGAAAAAGAAGAACAAACAAGCCGAAAGCCCAAAGATGCAAGGAAATTATAAAAATTAGAGCAGAAACTAATGCAATTGAGACAAACAACACAAAGAATTAATTAATCCAAATCCTGGTTCTTTAAAAGATTAAATAAAATTGGTAAACCCCTAGCCAACCCTTCAAAAGGTGGAAAGAAAAACTCAAATTCAAGCAATAAGGAATGAAAAGGGTGAAATTACTACAGATCCTGTGGAAACTCACAAGATCATCAATAGCTATTTTGAAAATCTTTATTCTCCCACAATCAAAGAAACAGAAAAAATGGACAGATTCCTATACAGGTACAAATTCCCAAGAAGATTTAAAACTCAGAACAGCTCCAGCCACTGTGCCACCTGGCTCTAGTATTCCTTGTTCTTGGCAAGTTCTGGTGCCTCAGCACTGCGGCCCTTAGTCATGTCAGATTCCGGAAGTTATGGTCAGTCTGGAGGTAAGCAGTAAAGTTATTCTTCCTGTGGAAATCAAGGCAACCAAAGCTATGGACATGCACCACAATGCTATTCGGGCTATGAACAAACAACTGATTCTTCATATGGATAGAACTATGGCAGTTCTCCAGTTATGGACAAAGCCAATCAGGTTATTCATAGTCCTATGGTGGTTATGAGAATCAAAACCAGTGTTACTATGGCCAGCAATCATATAATAATAACCAGGCACAGCATATGGAATCATCAGGAAGCCAAGATGGAAAAGCACCTTCCTATGACCAACCGAACTATAGCCAGCAAGATTTCTATGACCAGCAGTCAGGCTATGATCAACATCAAGGCTCATATGATGAGCAGTCAAATTATAGCCAGCAGCATGATTCCTATAGTCAAAACCAACAGTCCTATCATTCATGAAGGGAAAACTACAGTCACCTTACACAAGGTGACCATCATGATGTGATTGGGTGGGAGAAGTTAATAGAGGATATGATGGAGGAGGTAGAGGATGTGGGGGTTATGACAAAGATGGAAGAGGTCTGACAGGATCATGTGGTAGTGACCACAGTGGCTTCAAAACTTTTAATGGTCCCAGGGATTATGGACCTAGACCAGATGCTGACTGAGAATCTGATCATTCAGATAACAACACAATCTTTGTTCAAGGACTTGGGGAGGGTGTCTACAGATCAAGTTGGAGAGTTCTTCAAACAAATAGAAATTATCGAGATAAACATGAAGACTGGAAAACCAATGATAATTTTTTGCACACACAAAGATACAGTGAAGCCAATAGGAGAGGCAACAACGTCATTTGATGACCCTCCTTCAGCTAAGGCAACCACTGATGGGTTTGATGGAAAAGAATTCCATGGCAACATCATTAAAGTGTCTTTTGGCACTTGAAGACCTGAATTCATGAGAGGAGGTGGAGGTGGAAGTGGAGGCAGGTGGTGAGGCCATGAAGGCTTTCAGGGGAGAGATGGAGACCCCAAAAATGAGGACTAGGTGTGTCCTAATCCGTCATGTTGAAATATGAACTTTGCCCAAGAAATTCATGTAATCATTGCAACGAGCCCAGACCAGAGGACTCTTATCCCTTAGGAGGAGATTTCCAGGGCAATGGCTATGGTGGAAAGAGGGGCTACAGAGGTCATGTGTGCAGAGGTGGAGACTAAGGCAGTTATGGTAGAAACAGAAATGGTGATTGCAATGGCGGAGACAGAAGTGGCTACAGTGGAGACAAGTGGAGGGAGAGGTTATAGTGGAGACAGAAGTGGTGGCTATAGTGGGGACGGTGGAGGCGGCTATGGAGGAGACTAAAGTGGTTATGGTAGAGGCCAAGGGAGGTACGGTGGAGGCTGAGGAGGCTATGGAGGAGATAGAGGTGGATATGGAGGAGAGTGCAGTGGGGGCAGTGGAGGCCATGGTGGAGACTGAAATGGAGGCTGTGGAGAAGGCCAGAGTGGTGGTGGCTACAAAGATCAAGTGGCTATGGAGCCAAAGTGGGAGGAAGAAATGACTACAGAAATGAGCAGCACAACCAACCACACTGATGACTGTTTTCAATGTTTCTTTGTCTCAGACATGATCCACAGTGAAATTGCCGAACTTTCCCCTGCTGCTTTCCTTGTGGCCTATTCTCCAGTAGTGAAATTAAGTGACATTTGGGTTTTTATTTAGGTGGCAGGGCTGGGACAGTTTATCATTTAGAAATGTCATTGAAATTTCCCTTTTTAGTTTCCCACCTCCTTCTCATCCCTTGAAGCAAAATGCATTGTAAAATATTGCCAGAAAGGAAAGTGTTTTTGTAATACTGCAATAAAGGCTGCTTGCTCTTGTGGAAACAAAAAAGATATAAAAACTCTTAATAACCCAATGTCAGCCAATAAAATTGAAAATGTAATAAAAAAAAAAAAAACAATAAAAACCCAGGTCCTGATGGATACACAGCTGAATCCTACAAGAAATTTAGAAAGATTTAATACTAATATTTCTCAAACTCTACAATTAATTTGAAAAGGAAGCAGTACTACCAAAATCATTCCTGCAGGCAAGTATTATACTTATATCAAAGCAAACAAAAGATCCAAGCAAAACAAAAAAGAACTACAGGAGAATCTCCATCATGAACATAGGTGCAAAAATACTCAATAAAATATTAGCAAATAGAATACAGCAAATCATTAAGAAGATTAGACACTATGATCAGGTAGGATTCATCCCAGGGATGCAAGGATGGTTCAACACGTGCAAATCTATAAATGTAATACACTATACCAATAAAGCCAAAATCAAAAACCACATGATCGTTTCAATAGATGCAGAAAAGGCTTTTGACAAAGTCCAAGACTCATTTATGATCAAAGCTCTATAATAAATTGGAATAGATGGTGCGTTGGGAGCTGCAGGAAGCCAGGAAATTGATTAAGTGTGTGGAAGTGGGACTAGGTCTCAGTGCCTAAAGAAAACAAGCTACCCCAGTGTTGAGAAAAACACCCTGTCTGGTTCAGGCCAGCTATTGGTTGCTGGACAGCCGTGTGTCATGTGGGGCAGACTTTGCAAAAATATAAATAAAGGATCATTTTTGTGTGTGCTGAGTTAGTTTTACCCATCAGACAGACTAATGACCACCTAGCCCAGCTTTTCGTGTTCTTGTCTATCTTCCTCATTCCTACCACCGTGTCTCCCCGGGGTAGAACTGTTCACAGTAAGACCAATGCATCCCTACAATGGTGTGTGCCTCAACCTGAAAAAATCCATCTATAATAAACCAACAGCCAATATAATTCTAAATGGAGAAAAATTGAAAACTTTAACTCTGAAATCAGGTATAAGACAAGAAT
This sequence comes from Myocastor coypus, assembly GCA_004027025.1. NCBI lineage: Eukaryota > Metazoa > Chordata > Mammalia > Rodentia > Myocastoridae > Myocastor > Myocastor coypus. The sequence continues at coordinate 6,407 of PVJA010028459.1, read as the reverse complement.
GTCCTCTCTCATCACTCTTATTAATATAGTTCTGGAGCCATTAGCTAGAGCCTTTAAACAAGAGAGAGAAATAAAAAGAATAAGAATAGATAAGAAGTTACTCTCAGGGTTGGGGAGACAGCTCCTTGACACCAGTGCCTGCCCAGAAAGTGCAAGATTGTGAGTTCAAACCCTAGTTCCACACAAAAAAAAAAAAAAAAACTCTCATTATTTGCAGATGACATGATACTCAATTTGGAAGACCCCCCAAAAAAACATCAATAGTGTTCCTCTACACAGAAAATTCACTGAGAGAGAAATTAGAGAAACAATGCCCTACACACTAGCATCCAAAATAATAAAATACCTAAGAATTAATCTAAAAAAGAAATTAAAAGACTTATACAATGAAACATTGTCGAAAGATTTACAAACAGTTATACATGGTTTCAGGGTAAATCCTAAGGGGATTTAGGTGACCTTGCAAGATACAAAAGGTACATTTTTGTTAGATAGATTTGCTTTACCTTTGTCTTAACCATCCAGCAGAAAAGTTTAACCTCTAAAAGAGATATAAAAAGTAAAGCTGGATTTACATACTGAGTTGTAAAAGCTCAAGTCAACAGCGTTTGACATTGTCAGTTGTGCTGATAACCCACCATTATTATGGACTATTGAACTATACACACAGCTGCTTTCTCTTAGTTTGATGAGAAGATTTGTATGAATAATGTTTATACAAGATAATATAAGATGTTTATACAAGTCTGCATCTTTTACTCTGGACACATATTACAAAGACAACAACATACAATGTATTAATTATTGGAACTGTCCTACTAACCTGTTGTGAAACTGTCTCAATTCTATTTCTTTTCATTAAAGTTAATAAAAAAAAGATTTATGCAATGAAAATTACACCCCTATAAAAACAAAAAAGATAGAAGATTTCACAAAATGGAAAGACATTCCTTACTTCTGGATAGAAAAAATTGATCTTGTGAGAATGGCCATATTTCTAAAACTATTATACAGTTTTGATGCAATCCTTATCAAACTACCATCACTGTATCTCAAAGATCTAGAGAAAACATTCTTAAAATTTATTTGGAACCAGAAAAGACCTAGAATAGCACAGGCAACCTTGGGGAGCAAAGGCAAGGCAAAAGGAATTACAATCCTTGATTTCAAATTATACTACAAAGCTAGTATGATAAAATCATCATGGTACTAGGAAAAAAAAACAGATCTGAGGATCAATGGAACTGATTAGAAAATGCCAATACAACTACAAACTCACTTAGTCATCCTATTTTTGACAAAGAGTCCAAATATATTCACTGGAAGATAGCCTCTTTAATAAATGGTGCTGGAAAAACTGGCTCTACACATGCCTAAAACTAAAACTAGACTGGACTCCATCGTCATGCACTAAAGTCAAAATTGATTAAAGATCTAAAAACTAAAACAGAAACACTAAACCTGTCAGATGAGAAAGTAAGTGGAAATCTTGATGACATAGGAGCAAGCAGATAGATAATGAACAAAAACCAAATTGCATGAGAAATACTGGAAAGAATCAACAGCTGGGATTTCATCTTATTGAGAAGTTTCTGCATGTCAAAAGAAATCACCTACAGGGTGAAAAGACAACCCACAAGTTTGTAAAAAATTGCAACCAATAATCACTCAAACAAAGGACTTCTACCTAAGTTTGTTTGGTTTGTTTTTGTTTTGTTTTGTTTTGTTTTGTTTTGTTTTGTTTTTTGAGAACAGGTGGCGACGTCTTTGCTTCCACTTATAAATGATCACTGGCACACTAAGTAACGAGTTCTTGAGTCCTATCAGTTAATGAACATCTGCGTTTTTTGCGACAGGGTCTGGGTAACCCAGGCAGGCCTGGCTTTTATATGTAGCCCAGGCTAACCACATAGTAGTGATCCTCCTGCCTTAGCCTCCAGTGCTGGAATTTCAGGCATTCACCGCACACCCGGCTCATCTAGTCATTCTGGTTTAAATAAACCAAGCACAGCCCAAGCAAGTATATTCCCCATCACTGTTCTAATTCTTCTTCAGAATGTATTTCTTTAAGGTGGGCTACTGTTTCACACAAGTTACAGAGAGCTATTTACTACTTTTTCATAGATAAAGCCCCTGATCTTTAAAAAAGTGCTAGGGAAAATTATTTATCCCTTCCTTTCTTTAAAGAATTTTTTTCTTACTAAATCTAAGAAAAGTCAATACTGATACACATGTCTTGAGCTAAAAGGTGTAGGGAAACAGACCACATATGCTCATTATATTTCCAAGAAATATGAGGTAAAAAGGCAAAGTCTTTGGATAAAGTCCATGTTTTTCCAAAGAAGCCAGATATGCTACTCTCCAAAAAGTGAAGGGAATTTTTACACAATGTAAGAAATAATGTAATGCATTTCGACTTTGCTAAAGCTTCATATTCCACGAGCGCATCTACAGAGCCAATCTAGGAGCAGGCGCTCCTTTCTTCTATCCATTTATGCGGTAGTTCTTGTGGATTTGTGGCTGAATGTCACAGACAAAGGCTAGGAGGTTGTCCAGGACCTCTTCCCTGTTCTGCTGGAAATAGTTCTGCAGGGCGGCCATCTTCTCCTGGGTCTCCTTCTCCCCTTCACTGCTGCAGCTGCCATGGGATCCTAACGCCGCAGCTTCCCTGGCCTTGAACTCCTTCTCCCTCTGCAGGCAGTACTGCTCCATCTCAGCCTGGGCTTCTTCTTCGACCTCCTTCAGTCTCCGGTTCTTTCGCTTGCGGGCTTCAGCCACCTTCTCCGCAGCCCGCTTCTCAGCCTGCAGCAGCTTCTGGATTCCTTGGGACTGGCTAGCCATGGCTGCTGCTGCTGCGGCCAAGCCTGGGGAGACAGCTTCCTACCTAAGTTATATAAAGAGCTAAAAGAAAAAAAATAAATAAATTGGCCCCCAAAATTTAAAGAAACAATCCAAAAATGGGCATGTGAGACAAATACGCAATTCTCAGAGGAAGAAATACAAATGGCAAATAAATACATGGAAAAAAAAATGTTCCATAGCACTGGCTATTCAAGAAATGCAAAATCAAACACTGAAATACCATCTCACACCAGAAAGAATGGTTATCATAAACAAATCAACCAATAACAAATGCTGGAGAGGCTGTCAGGGAAAAGTAATACTTCTCCACTGCTGGTGGGAATGTAGACTGGTACAATCGCTATGGAAATCAGTATGCAAACTCCCCAAAAAACAAAGTCTGGAAATCCCGTTCAATCTCGCTATTCCACTTCTCGATATTTTTCCCAAAAGAACTGAAAACATCATACAATAGTGATATATGTGCATTCATGTTTATAGCAGCACAATTTGTTATGGTCAAATCTTGGGAACAACCAAAATGTCCATCACTTGAGGAGTGAAAAAGATGTAGTATTTCTATGCAGTGAAGTATTACTCAGCTATAAGGAAAGACAAACTCGAATTCTTTATGGGTGAGTGGATGTAACTAGAGGATATACTCAAGTGAAATAAATTGGACCCACATGTGTAAATATCGTATTGTCTCCCTAGTGTAAGAACCTCAGTGAATAAATAAAACCTGAAAAATATAATGGGTAAAGTACAACAGAAAGAAACTGAACTTAAGAATTAAAAAATGAAGATAAAAGAAAGGAGAAAAGATAGAAAAAAAGAAGGAAAGACATGCACCTATATATACATATGGCTGAGATGATTGTACTTATAATTTCAATCTTCTTTTTAAAATTACACTTAATTTTCACCTTGTGTAATTTTCACCTTGGCCAACTCTGTATACTGATATCTGCAATATGAGCAACTACCTCGAAGACAGCGATGTATAATTCAAAACATATGGTTGAATGCCTCTCATCTTGTTCTTCTAAATGTGTGTCAATCCTAGTGTCTTATCAATTATTATGCTATCTTTAAAATAAATTAAAACAAAATAGCACAAGGAAAAAAATAAGATTTCTTGAAAGCAAGTGCCAGTATTCGATTATTTCCCCCAATCTTGTACAACTATATCTGCTAATCTGAACCACATATTTGAAGATGAAAATACATAATATAACAATTGTTAATTAGCTATTCCTGTTTTGAAAATCTGTAGCATATGCGTGATTGCATATTACCGTTTTACTCTTTTTCTATTTATTTTTGCTTCAAAATAAATAAATTTTTGTCCAAAAAAGGTTCATTCTACACAATAAATTATTGACTAGTTCATCAATAATAAAGAGCATTTATAGACCATTTATGTGTGAGTTACCATTTGATTCTCTTATTTGTATTGTTATTTATCTATATGTTGCCCACAAAGTTTGGCACTGTTGTAATATATGCAGAAGAGAACACTGAATCTTAAAGTGGTTAAGTCACTGGTCTGAGGTCACACAGCACGTAGCTGTACTCTTAGCCACTGTCACTAGTGCCTCCTTAATAAATGTTGAACAGTGTCCCATTTCTGTCTAAAATGGGTATTAGAAGTAACTGAGACCATAGAATACAGTTTAGCAATTTTTTTTGTTTATTGAAACAAGTTTTTAAAAGTTTTTAAGGTGCCTAAAAGGATACATTATCTATTCAGAAGCCTCCTTAAAGCCTCTCGTGGGAGGAGAAAAGCATGGATTTTGACATTACAGAGAGGTGATTCAGCATGTAGGTACGTCTTGAAGCAACTGTGAGTTGTTAGACAAATTACTTGAATTTCTCAGATCTTTGAATTTCTCAATTTAAAGTGAAAATAGTAAATCATGAATTTTTATGTGCTCAAATGAATGGATAACATAGAAGTAACTATTTTCCTTGATGTGGAAAAGCTACTTGTCCTAGTTACATTCTCTTTGTTAAGATAAAATGCCCAACATACACAAGTTGTGAGAAGTTTATTTCAGCTAGCAGATCATAATGGTTTCAGGTCACAGAGAAACGGCTCCAAGGCAGAATGTCGTGGCAACTGGGCATGGCAGAGAAGAAACAGTCCCTGGCAGGGTACACAGGAAGCAGCACATCTTCCTTCTTCTTTCCCTTTCAATTCCATCCACACTATAAGCCTATGTTTTTTTCAGCTACAGGATGGGCCTCCCTTCTTCAGCAAGTCCGTCATCCACACCCAGAACTATGCTAAATCCATCAGCAGACTAAACTAGAATCTCACACCCATGACCCAGTCACTTCCCCAGATTCTCACCTATGAGTACTTGAAGCTTTGAAGGGACATTCAGATATGTGCCCTAACACTTACAGTCCCAGATAAACGAGCTGTTACTTAATAAGTAGGTAAAAGATGCTTAACATCCTGAACTTGTAAGTGTGAAACTACACTTAAACAATTAAAGACTAGGTCTTTGTCAAAAGGATTTCTTCTAAAGCATAGTAGATCTTTATGATCCAGGTCCATAACAAGAGATTCCCACAACTAACTCCATGTCATCATTGATTAACAATTAGTGAGCCCCTTTCCCTCTGTCCCAAGAAATGCACACCAGGCTCCCTCTCAGGTCTGTCTGCTCTATCCTTGACTGAAAAGAAGTTGCTCTTTGAACTGTATGTATCAGTAATATGTGTTCACCTTTTTGTCGGGCTTCAAGACAGCAGTAAAGAACTCAGCAGGATCTTCATGTACACCAGCAGCCTGAAAGCATCCTTAAACACAGTGGCCAAGGCTGCCCTGTGTGTGGCAGCAGGGTGAGCAGTGGAGGTCCCTTCTCAGCCTGCTGCACTGCAGAGAATGCCTGCTGGTAGTGTACCCACTACACAAACCGGATTCACAGGCACTGGAATCCACATTTTTATACATGGCTTTAGAAACAAGATCTGAGTTTAAATTTATATATTTAAAAATTTGTATCATTGTTTAATGCCCTAAATAATTATTGACTTGATGGTATAGTTTGTGTGTCATTTTTTATATGGACAGAAAAGAAGTTGGAAGAATCGAAGTATTCATCTGTTAAGAGAATTGATAGAATGTAGAATTTATCAACATGGAGCCACAGCAAACAAAAATAGAAGGACACAGGTATTGATATATAATCTGTGTTAATTTAAAAAATTGTATCTATGGCATACACAAATAAACAGAAGGTTATAAGACAGATTTGTAAAATAGTTGCATCTGGGAAATGGGAAAAGGAATCAGCCCAGATTTACAGGTCAAAAGTGAAGTCAACTTCACATAGGTTTAAGATATTGTATTTTCGCCGGGCGTGGTGGCGCACGCCTGTAATCCCAGCACTTGGGAGGCTGAGGCAGGAGGATCAGTGCGAGTTCGAGACCAGCCTGGGCTACAAAAGTGAGCTCAAGGCCAGCCTGAGCTGCATAGTGAGACCCTGTCTCAAAAAGACAAAAAAAAAAAAAAAAAAAAAAAAAAAAAAAAAAAAAAAAAAAAAAAAAAAAAA
>PVJA010028458.1:0-27577 GCA_004027025.1 Myocastor coypus | reverse complement strand
CATCCCAACCCCTTTCAGAACATGGCAGTGGGTGCTGGAGGGAGCTGGGGACAAAGAGGGCAGCAGGCCAAGTTCTCAGGGAGATCAATTTTAGAAAAAATAATTGGGCAGTGACAATTGGAACTCAGTTCCTCCCAGACAATTCCCCTGGAAGGTCTTTGTGCACCTAGAGCCTCTTGGTGCACAAAGCCCAACTCTGATCAGGATTCATACCTGGCATTTTGTGCCATTTCATGCGTGTATTCTTTCGTTGTCCTTTACATTGTCCCTTTCTTAACAGAAAAAAAAAAAAAAAAAAGTATGGATATCCTATAAAAATATTTCAACAAAAAAATCACCCAATGGAATGGACTTGAAACTTTCCCTTCTCTTGCAGTACACTAATAAATATGACGAGCAGGCCGGCAGATGCACGTGGGTAAAACGGTTTTCCAGTAGTCCCTTTTCATCTCCTTTACACTTCAAAAGTTAGACTTTTCATACATGTGTCATCTTAGTCCAGATGTGAAAAAAAAAAAAAAAAAAAACTTTCAAATTCATATTCAAAACATCAGTGAAATTACAAGACAGGAAAAGGAGAGTGAAAGGGATGTGAAAAGACCTAAGATGTGCTCTGTATGTGTACCACTCACCCACGGTGAATATACTTACCCACTACCTAAAATGGGGAAAGAAGGTGAAAAGAACAATAAGTCCCAAAATTATAACCCATTTTATAGCCAATCCCACCACAGACCCTATTTCTTACCACTTTAAAAAAAATCCTCAATTTTGCTAGATCATGAACCTAGGAGTGCCCAAAATATGGCAAGATTTATGAAAATTGGCTGACCTAGAAAAAGAGCAATGGAAAGAACATGTCATGAAAAATGAAAAATACGTTTAATAAAGATAGAGGAGAAAAATGAATAAAATGAATTCCATTCTCTCTAGGACTAGTGTAAAACTGAATTTTCAAATTTTATGAAAAAGGAATTGGGCTGGCCAGACAGCATGGAGGCCAGGTATAGATCCCAGAGTGCAGTGCTGGCCCTGCCTCTGAGGTGTGCTAAAACTCTGGATTAAGACTAGGCACAGTGGCACACACTTGTAATCCCAGTGCTGGCGAGGTTGAAAACAGGAGGATCAGTAGGAGTGCGATCTGTGCAGAGGAGGAGAGAGGAAGGAGAGGAAGAGGGGGAGGAGGAAGAGGGGAGGGGAAGAGGGGGAGGAGGAGGAAGAGGAGGAGAAGTAAAAGGAAGACATCTGAGGGAGCACATTTTGATACAACTGCAATAGATCCACTCAGAACTCCTGACGGTGCTACTAGCCCACCCAGACAACCGTGAGCAGCCAGAAAAGCCCCATCCCAGAGACAAGCCCAGGGACTGCAGGGGGAAAAAACCTGATTGCTTAACCACCCACTACCTCAAATTCCTAGAATTCTCACTGACTGACTATCCTCAGGCACTTAAAACCACTCAAGTCCTGCTCCTACTAGGAATAAGGCCTGAACAATCAATAGGTATGCAAAACAGTCTGGAAAGCCCAAAGCCACTGCTCTTTTTCTAGCTTACTGAATCACTGAGAAGGCTAGCACATGCCCTGGCCAGCTCAACTCCCCAAGGAAGAGGGCTGCTGAGTTCTTATTAAGCTTTTCATTTTCACCAGGGGTCACCATCTGGCACAGTCTTGTGGAGAGCACGCCTTCATTTCTCTGGGGAAAAGTTACTGTAGAAGATGTGGTTCCTCCTTAGAAATGGTAAATCTCTGCCCTTTTTAAGGTAGAAAATGAGAAGCCACTTGTTTCCCATTGGCTAGTATGTTTCTTAGATGAGACCATGCTAATGCAGTTCACAGGACACAGTTTCCTCCCCTTTTGCTTTGATCTCTAGAAAATTTAGACACAACTTTAATGGATCGCTGAAAAAAAATGCTCTCACTTCAGGCACATGTGGTAGCAACCTTGATAAACATATATCACCCAATAAAGGCTAGACTTGCACAAATGCAGACAGGCTCATGCGGAGTTCTTTGAGCTCTTCTCTGCTAATCTCTTCTCTAAAATAATAGATGTCTTTATCCAGGTGCGCTGGCACACACCTGCAATCCCAGCACTCTGTGAGGCTGAGGCATGAGAACTGTACATTCAAGACCATCCTGGGCAACTTAGCAAGCAAGATCCTGTCTCTAAACAGACAATTTAGAAATAGCTGGAGATGTAACAGTGTAAAGGCCCTGAGTTCATCCTCAGTATGTGGGGGAGAGAGACAGATAGTTGTCTTTAAATTTACATAGCAGCACAGTTATTTCAAGGACTATCCACCCACTTCCTGTATCAGTATAGTTCAATTTTCCATGACTGACATACACTCACTATTTTTAACCATGATTTATCAAAATTGAAGATTTGGAAACTTGTCTCTGATTTCAAATATGAAAGACAAAAACAGTGATAGAATTTTGCCTCAGACCCCATCAGAGCAGGCAGCAACACAGGATGCAACTGGATGTCATCCAGCAGGGGCTGGGGACAGCCTCACCAAAAGCTCCACTCAGAGGCAAGAGTGACAGCCCTGTGTTATAAGCAGCTGAATGACGTAGAAATATTACAGGCAGTCTCACAGGGAGAGGCCCTCAGGGAGATAGCATGGAAGACAAGATCCGATGCCGCTGTAAGAGGGATGGATGCTCAAGCTGTGGGCCAGACCTACAGATTGAACAAATGTTTACCTCCCTAAAGAGAAGCTTTTGGGATTGATTATTGCCTTGAGGAAGTCAGGAAGAGTCACTAATTCAAGGACTACCAGCTACTGGATAACTCCTGTTCTATATTTATGTCTGCTTGCTGTAAGACTCGCTTTCCGATTTGGTCCTGGATTTAATGAATTTTTCCTGAGCAATGCTGCTTGCAACCTTATCAGCTGACCACAGTTTTGTCCCACCTCATGCTCACACAATTGAGTTCCCATGTTTTCCACCTTATACCTGCCTCGCCACATGATTTACTCTATAAAACTCCCTGGAAGAGACAACTTCCCGGGGAAACCCACGCAGGTCCCCTTTTTGTCCCGCTGTAGGACAGGAGCTTTCTTTCCCTTAATAAATATATTCTGCTTCCCCACCCCCAAAATATTCTGCTTCTAACCTGTTTGTTTCTAAAATTCATTCTTTGGTTTTAGAGAGCACAAACTCATTCCAGGTACCTTTCAGGTTGGGAGTTCCATTTCCCTGTATCACCAGCAGATGGATCTTAGGGTAAGATGAGGCTGAAGCCACTTGCAAAGAATCCTCATATACGTCACAGAGAACATAAACCTACCACACTCGGTGTACAGTCACTGTTAAACAGCCTCAGTGCCAACTTAAATCTATGACAAAATGACATGATCAAAGTTACAGTCATGACCTGAACATAAATCCCAGATACATTATACCCTAGTCTAATCAAACGGCAAGAGAGGATTTTCTTTTCATTTTAACTGATCAGCAAAAAAATAAACGGTAAAAGACCACCTGGGTGACTCTCCTTGAAAGAAAAACAGTTGTCTCCATTTTGGCTGTGCCTGACCCTATTTCTATCTATTGATATGTACGGAGCTGGTTAGGAATTTTTCCTTATCCCTTCAATTGTCTTCAAGCAATGCATGTTGGTCTAGGTGCTGGTGGTGGTCTTTGAAGCCTGGACATGTGTTTCCCTGATAACCCCTACCTACTGCTCTTTAATATGAGCTGGGTCAAGACTGGACAAAGCCAATGCTCCATGCTGTTGGCTGGGATTGAACATCAAGATGAAGGCTATGACTTCCTGGGGCTTGAAAGATTACACATCAGGTATAAAGCACTGGACCTCAAAACATTAGATACTATCTCAATTGTGTAATGTAGATTACTCTCTGCATATCCATATCACAGATATGGCCTAACCAGGCCAGCTCACAGTCCTCACCTACTTCCTGCCATTCTCAGTCATTCATCCTCAAGCCACTCTTCCTACATGACTGAATAAAACCCAGGTTCATCCTTGGGTCAAGGTCTTCATCCCATAAGCCATCTCCATGGCTGGATATAGTACCCCTTGGTTCCCCATAGCTATAAGTATGCTTTAGCATCTTCACTCTTGCTGTGGGTTGCACTAAAAGTAGTAAATTATTTTTTTTTCAGGATTTGTCTGTTTATTGATTTCTTCCTGATTACTCCAGAAAATACTCAAGATAGGGGGAAGGCTTCAATATCACCCACCCTCCTAGATGTCAAGAGCTTCTGGACACTGACACAGTAAGGCACAGTGGCCATATCTGGAGAAGAGACATCCCTGCAAGTGTGAACTAGAGGGAGTGACCCCATAGTCACTGTTGAGTTCATCAGGTAATGGTGCAACAGAAGCTTCCCTGGCCTGAGTGAAGCAAGCGGCGTCTGCAAATTGTGAAACATCTCCAGGGTCCTCTGCTAGAAGACCATGGTTCTGGGTGTGGCTCATCGGCCTGCTCCCCAGCAGGTCACAGATCCTCACCACCCTGACTGCCCTAGGAGGGTTTAGTCAGGGCAGATCATGCAGTGACCAGGGCTGAGGCAGCTGGCCAGGGTCGTCCCCTTTCAAGTTCTGTGTCATAGCACAGCCTGGAAGAGATAGACATAAGACTAGGGCCTCACAAGGGAAGGTCCAGGTAGCCAGGGAATGGGCAACTAACGGAAAAAAGAGAGGTAGAGGCACAACATCACCCAAACATGAGCCCAGAGCCCACCTGCTGGAGACTCTGAGCCAGAGGCTAAGACAGCTGACAGCATGCATCCCAGGGCCTATCCTGGCAAAAGGTTATGAATTATCACAAACAAGCCCTTTGCCAAGGAGACCCTGTTCAGAATGCTGTATAAGTGTTTAGGGTTCCAATGTCAAGCTGTGAAGGCCAGGATGTAGTCACTATGTATCTGTGGGGGGTGGGGGTGGACTGCCTGTCTAGTGCCCCTGGGAGGCAGAAGTTTCTTTGTCTTTAGGGATAAACTTCAGCGAGCTGCTAAATATTCAAAATCGAGATTGCCCCCCCTTGGGACCATCATTCAGGAACTCAGGGCCCAGCCCACTGCCACACTTGCCACAAGACACCTTCAGGGCTCCGGGTTGGTTGTGGTCCGGACATTTGGCCACACTATCAGTGTGGATAGTATCCGTGAATGCTGGCCATGGAGATGAGTGTGCGTACTTCGAGTGGCTAGAGAACAGCTCGTAGCCACACTTAGCACACACATAGATACCTGGTTCAAAGTGGTTCTGGAAAACCCCACCCCCAAAGAAGCCGCAGAACGACATAGTACGGCGGCACAGATCCGAGGCCTCTAATCCCTAAACCACTACTTCTAAATTAAAATTAACTTGACAGGTTTCCAATAACTTATCCATGGGATTACAAATACAAACTTCTCAAACTCGGACAATAAACTGTCAGTTTGTAACATGTGATCATGACAGAAGAGCATCAGGAGTGAAGCAAACGTGATTCTGCTACACTGAACACGTGTTCACAGCAAGAGTGGCTGGGCCTGTCCAACTTGCTTTATCAAGACTAAAGCTACTCTGAAGTCAGCTGTCATTAAACAAGTTAGAAAAATACTCAGAATATATTTTTTACAAAATTGGCTTCCAAAAAAATGACCACTCTGTTCTGAGAGGAGCTATCAGGGTGACACTGGTCCTCCCCACCAACCGACCCACAGGTGAAGGGCTGGGGCGCTGCACACCTGAGGATGCAGTGCCTCACCTCACCACATAGGGGACTTAGTGCTCACTACTGGAGCGAAGGTGCACGGGAATAACAGGTGCCATGTCGCTGCAGACTGTAAAGCACCACTCAGATCTGAAGAGGAAGGCTTGCAGGCTCCAGTCTGCCCTTTCAGTTTCCAGAGCTTAGTTTATGAACAACAAGCCTGCTATCAGCCCGCGGTGTGAACACGTTGAGTGGTTTCCCCACTGTGTTCCACTTAGGATAACTCACACTTTCTGTCACAATCCCCCCTTTGATCCCAGAAGCCTCCTGTCCTTGCTTCTCCCTGCCTTGTCTGCCAGCCATGCTTTACTGCTCAGTGGACCACAAAACACCAAACTTTTCACCTGGGACTCACTTTCTTCCCCTCTGGAATGTACCTTCTCTCTACCTGGACAACTCCTATTGAGGCTTCAACACCTAGCACAAAGATCATTCTTCTTTCTTGTCTGTAACTTGCTCCTTCCTCTATTTTCCACAGCCTGTTGAGAAATCTGCATTATTAACTTTTTCAGTTTTGAAAAAGTATCCTTGCATTTAAATTTAAATCTCAAATAATCACAGGGTAAATGTTTTAGAGCTTTTCATCATCTAACTATTCTTTGCAATTTAAAGTGAAGCTGCCAGAAGTCTTAGGAGATGTAGAATATCTTAAGCTTATCTTTGGATGAGAAAGAGGGGGAGAGGGGAAGCCACACACTGGTCCCCACATTCCCTATGCTCCCTCTGCCACTGCTTTGGTCAGACTACTGTGTGCATGATTCAGCTGAAGATGTGCATTAGCAGATATTATAAATGCAAACGTTCACAGCATTCCAAGCAGGAGAGTGCCAGATAGCATTCTCTTTAAAATCTGATGGCAGTTATTCTTGAACACAAAGCATCCCTCTAATGTCCCAATGAAGACTCAGAGACATTAAGTGAATTACCCAAGGTCACACAGCTGCATGGTTCCAAGCCAGGACTCAAAAAGAGGACTTCTGATTTGAAGCCCAGTGTTCCGTGAACATTACACTGCCTTATGGGACATTAAGCAGCCTGTTAAAGGCAAATTCATAGAAGAGAATGTGATCTACAAAAAAAGAAAATGTCACTCCACTATTCTACCATGATGGCCTTTAAATGTCCTTGTTTCCAAACTGTGATTCCTTGAATTTTACAAACATTCACAAGAATAACCATACACAGGGACAATCATCTGGTCACTTATAAAGAGTATTGGAATGAGTGTTGCCCCTTTTCAAGATGCCCCATAGAGCTGCTGTCCATCTCACCTGGGGCACAGATGCAAAGACTCCATGAAGATTCCAGGCTTCATGAAAGACCCAGCTGGAACCCAAGAGAATGTGACTGCGTCTTCTGCCCGGTCCTGTACTCAGGCAACTCAGGCAGATCAGGCAAGGAAAGTAGTCATGTGTGCCTGGATCCTACCACTGTGGGACACATGGTACAGGCCCAGGACTTCCTCCCAGGAACAAAGGCTGCTGGGGTTGGGGGGCTCCCAAAGCTGCACCAGGGGTGGCACAGCTGGAGGCAGTGGAAGAGGCCCAAGACAGGTGAGGATGCAGAAAGAACACAGATGGCGGCAAATGCACTCCCATCTCCCATCCTCCACTCCCCCAAATCTGCAGTCAGAGAGCAAACAGGATTTCTAGTCCTGTAATCAGAGTCAAATCAATATATCTTCATGTGTGAAAATGAATTTACTAATAGAGAATGATATCATTCAAAGATGATGGCTTTGTCCCCAGGTAGATTTGAAAAATTGAGTTCATTTACTTTTACACTAAAAATATATGGCAAAGGGATTTATAAGTAAATACAAAAGTGTGAAATAATAGAACTATAAGAAATATATAGGACATGAATTTGGCATTAGGATATAAATCCTTTCTGAGCACAAAAGCAAAACAAAAACAACGGCAAAGCCACAATTCATGCAGAAGAAAAATAAGAAAACCTATTCTAAAAACTAAAGGGAAAATAAAAAAAAAAAAAATTGTCTCTACACATATGTTGAAAGTCTGATCCCTTCTATTTAAAAAATTCTTACTGCTAATAAGAGAAAGAGGAACACATCTATGGGGCCAGGGGAGACTGGAAAAGAAGTTTTAACTCTAATTCCCAAAAGAAGCTCTCCTATAGACACAGCTAACTTGCTTCACCAACACATGAACAAACACAAACTGAAGCATAAGAATACCATTTTCCACCAATCAAGTAAGTTGGAATTTTTTAAAAATTACATCTAGTGCTATAGGCAAAACATCTTCTAAACTGCTAATGAAATATGTATGTCTGTATTAACATGACAGATTGTATTATATCGATTTTGAGATTGCTACACACCTTACCACAGCAATTACAAATCTAAGAATTTATCCCAGGAAAAATAAAGAGATCTGCCAAAATGTACTGGTATTCACCACAGCTTTACCCACAATCAGAAAATACATGGGAAGCCGGGCATGGTGGCGCATGCCAGTAATCCCAGCACTTGGGAGGCTGAGGCAGGAGGATTGGTGTGAGCTCGACACCAGCCTGGACTACAAAAGTGAGCTCAAGGCCAGCCTGAACTGCACAAAGAGACCCTGTCTCAAAAAGACAAAAAAAAAGAAAAAGAAAAAGAAAAAACATGGGAAGCAAGCGAAATGTCAAAAGGTTGGGCCAAAGGAATTTAATACACTCAGGAGAGGTACTACTACCAGGAAAACCAATGTTGCAGGAACATATGTATCTTAATTACTTTTCTCTTGTTGCTGAGATAAAATATCTGACCCCCAAAGGTAAAGACGAAAGGCTTATTTAGCTCAGAGTTTGTAGAAGTTTCAGTCCATAATCAGCTGGTTCAAAGGTGGGTGGCTTCAAAGAGAACAGTTCACGGCACCCAGCAGGTAGCAAAAGCAACAAGGGGAAGACAAGCTTTTTGTCCCTTATATTGTATACAGTCAACCAGGATCAGGGCAGTGTCAATCCTATCAGTGGATTGATTCAGTAGTCACCCAACTTTAATCCCAGCACTGCATCATAAATCAATCACACACTCTAGATCTAGCCACCTCTGAAAACATACCATCCAAGACTGCTTAAGGCTTTGTGGGGACATCAAGACACAAACCCTAATAATATGTGAGCATGGGGGTGACATTTGTGACACTGTAGGACAAAGGAAGCATGCAACAAACCTAAGTAGCTGTAAGGGATTTAATTTGCTTCTATTTCTTCTTTGCCCATCTCCCCACTTCTTAATTTTCTACAGTAAGCACATGTTAACGATTTAATTATTTCTTAAAATTGCATCTCATAAGCATTATACTTACTCATTCTAATTACCTGCTATAAGTATTTGCATCCAATTATTTGCTCTGGCCATAAGGAAAACTTTACTTGGAATATCTGGATGTTAGGGATGAATTCTGATACAATTTGCCTCGGCATTAACATTTAACACAGTACAGGAATCTGCAATAACTCTCTGAAAAAACTTTATACCTGAGGCCTGTTGCTTTGCATTCTATTTTAAGATGAACTTCACATTAGATTGTGAGTTAGTTTGGTTCCCAGTCGTCTCAGTTCGTTTTCACTTGTTGTTGGAACAAATACCCGACCCTCAAAATTAAGGAAGAAAAGGTTTTTTTCCTAGCTCACAGTTAGTGGAGGTTTCATTCTGTGCTTGGCTGGCTCCAGGGCAGAAGGCAGCAGTTCAAGGCAGCAGAGGACAGCAGAGAGCAGAAGAAGAGCAGCAGCTGCGGCTTCTAGCCAGCCTCTCTCTCCACCTTCCATGCTGGCTACAAACATGGGAGCTCCTCTGCGAAGATCAGAGGTCCTCCAAGTGGCCCAGTGAGGATCGGAACTTCACCAAGGAAGTGGGGCTCACAGAAGTCTTCCTCAACCCCTTTATATATATATTTTTTTTGTGCTGAGTCACCCTAGGGTGGCCCCCATGCCCCAGGACATGGAATGGATTCAGCCAAGCTTTGAAATCTCAAGTTGACACAATGTATCAGCCACCACACCAGTATCAAAATAAAACAGACTACATTTCAGTACTGTGGATTTCAGAGACAACGAAAACAGACACTTAAACCTAGAATCATTCAAGTGTGTAATTCTCACTTTAAAAAAAGTAAATGTTCTTAAATCCAAACAACCACACTGGTGAACGAAAACTCAGTTTAAAAGTTATGTGTAGGGGCCAGGGAGATATCTCTGAGGCTGACTGGCAAGTGCAAGGTCATGAGTTTGAACCCCAGTCCTGCAAAAAAAAAAAAAAAAAAAAAGTTATGTGTAAAATGTTTAACAAGAATAACACAGATCTCTAATAAACTGAACCTTGCCCACCTGTTTGTTTACAAGTATTTACTTTCCCACAACTGTTCCAGCATCCATTAGGTCCCTAGACTGGCAACACCAAGGACTTTGTTAGAAAGAACAGAATCTCAGACTCCATTCCAAGATGCTTCCCCAGGATCTGCAGAGTAACAAATGCCTACATGATCCAAACACAAACTGAAGCCTACCAAATGCTGGTGTAGAGAAATGGCCAGTTAAAGTGACACCCAACTCTCCAGTGCTTTATGTACTACTGTGGCTCCCTACCTCATGTGCATGTCAGAATTACACGGGAACTTATGACAGGTATGGGCTCCCAGGTTTGCCCAACCACAGTGATGAAAGTCAGTATTTTCCAAAGCTCTCAGGTTATTTGATCACACAGTCAGTCTTGAGAACCCTGCCTTACTGATATAACTAGAACCTTAAATAAAACAATCACCAGTCTGACCACAGCCAGGCACAACCAATCCCTACTTCTCTCTCATTGCTGTGCCTTCTCCTCATTCACCACGTGGCTTCCTGAGTCATCTGTTGCCCAGAGCACAGTGCAGCTGCACATGGGTAAGAACAGTGTCACTAGTCTGTACCTCCAGCCTCCAGGCCATTCCTGATGCCTGATGAATGTTTATTGAAGGGATGAAAGTACATAGATGGAGGAGATGATGGCTGAGAGAGGAAGAATGCCAAGCCTAATGTGAAGGAAGGCAGGCATATGAAAGCAATAGGGAAACACATGTCACTGATCCTTTAAGTATCATTGATGCGAGACTTCAATAAAGCATAATCCTCTGAGTAAGATTTACTCTGAATTTAACCAAAAAGTCACCCCTCATTCCAACAATAGGGCTAGGAAAAAAATCTGGTAAGGAGGGGGTACATTTTGGTATCTGAATATATTATGACACAAAACAAAGGAAGGCACCAAGACAGAAGCTTGCACAGCAACCAAAGCATGTTTAGAGGTTCTCCTTACTAAGTAAGCTATGGGGCTCCCCTAACCATAGGCCTAACCGTGCATTCTGGGCCAGGCTGCTGCCACGGGCATATATTGCAAGCCATAGACACAGAGAAACTATACACTTCTCTCCAGCCATAAGGAGCTGAAGAACAGGATATAAGGACATCTGCATAAAGTATTTACCAAATGCTCTTGGGAAGTTTGCCTTTGTGCTATAAACTTGGGGGAGACTCAAAAACTTATCATGCATGGTAGCTGTAGATAGGCCTTGCCCAGCTGACAGCGGCAGACAAGAGGTCATGATTATGACTTACTAACGATACTGCTTCCCCTTTCCTCTGCTTCCAGAGGAACCTCTCTGACTCACAGCATGACTAGAAGAACATAACCACAAACATGTCAGGCTCCATAGGCCTTGGATCTCTGCTCAGCAAGCAAACAAGAGCAGTGTTCAAAGTCAGGAAAAGCATCCCGTCATCTGCTAACACAAAATAAAGACACTGTGCCACTTGGATTTTATGTTTGCATGGCTGCCTGACATGCTTTTCCTCATCTTTACCTCCACATCCCATGCAACTGTTAGTTCAGAGAGCTGCTTCTCTGGGACGGTTGGGAGAGCCCACGGTGCACTTCAGGAGTAGCCAAAATTAACCTCATGTTGCTTCAGTTGGCTTCCCACCCAGGGATTATGTCAACATTCTTCTCTTTAGCCCTTATGCAGAGCAACTCTTCAGTTGACCCACGAAAAGGTGGCCACACCAGAATCCCAGGCCAAGTTGGCAAGGCTGCAGGACAGGCCAGCCAGGCCCTGCTAACCAGAGACTACTCTCCTCTCTCAGCCCCACCTTGTATTCCTCACCATTTGTCACTTTCTGGTTTCTTCCCCACCGTGGTAAAAATAACTTCCTCTTGAAGTGGCTAAATCTGTGTGTGATTTTGCACACATTTTTTGGCACATCATTGCACGAATTCTGACATGAACGTAGAATGAAGTCGCAAGAGAGCCACAATCACATTTCTGTGAAACTCCAACCAGATGACTCACTTCCACTGTTTTCTCAGATAGTGAGAAAACACTTCCAAGCAAGATGCTGCATTTAAAGCACAGCACCAGTTCCTTGCATCCCATGCTTCTTACACTCAGCCAAGTCCACGAGTAGAGGTACAGTGCAATGTGTGGTGTTCCTTGTGATTTACACCTGACCTTGCCTCTGAGCATGCAGAGGTCATCTCAGAGGACAGAGCACCCAGGACTGGGATGGCCCCATGAAGTCAGCCACATTCGATTACTGAGGGGACTAGGAGATTCCAGCCAGCTAAGCCAGACGCTGCTGACCACCAAGGAGTACCCCTGTGGATGGCCTATGCTCATCCTCAAAGGCAGATTAGAAGGGGGCTAGGTGTGACAGTTCAGCTCACAAACTGAACCATCTGGGGTCTTCCTCAGTTCTATGGGCCAGGCAAGAGTCATACAAAGAGGAAACTGGCTAAGATGCATAAAAATTAAAACCAGTTTGTCTTTTCATCTGCTCAGGGTCAGCTGTAAATTGCCTACCCATATGCTTTGCCATTTATCTCATGTTACCTTTCTCATCAAGATCTTTTAGTATCTTCATATTAGTCCTATTTTCTAGGGAAACATCTGTTCCCAATCTGGGTTTTAGTTTTGTTTTTATGGGGTATTATTGCTCAGAAGATTCTGTTTTAATAACATTTTTCTCTTTGTTCTGTGTCTGAAAATAACTTCAGAAGCGAAATTACGGCAAGTTTTCTAGATCAGATTTATCTAGCTTGATCTAATGTGTACCACTGTAACTGCAGCATGCTGGGAGGCTGAGGCAGGGGAGAATTACAAACTGAAACACAGACTGGGTAATTTAGTGGCTTGGCAAGACCCTGTCCAAAACACAGCAAAACAAAACAAATAAAATAAAATAGCCTAGGAGTACAGCTCGACGTGAAAGGCTCTCAGTTCAATCACCAGTATCAAAACATAACAAAACAAAACAAAATGCAGAAGTGCAGAGTGGAGGCAACAGTCATGGTCTACCTGCAACTATTTAAAAAGTCAAAGTCCAATAGACTATTCTATGTAGTTCCCAAAGGAAAGAACAGAAATAGGTGGAAGCCACATGGTGGAACGTGGCATGTTGTACAAGCCTTCCTGGCCACTAGAGCCATCCACAGCAGAACAGGATAGCTGGCAGCTGGGGAGAAAGGACGAGAATCCTCTTCAAACAGCAGTTTCCTTAGCCATTCTTGTTTCCCTTTTATTCCTATGACATTGTGAGACTCTTAACTCTGGAATGAGTATTGTACTCTGCTTGTTTTGTCTTCCTTGCTAAGAGTATTCTGCTTCCCCAGTTTCTGGAGCAAGAGTCTACCATACTGTTATTCAAGTAGGCTTGGGTAAACTGGGAGCACTGGGGGAAATGATGGCAATTTTAATCCAAATAATTTTTTTCTTAGAATTTTGCTTATTTTATTATTTTTTTTCTTGTTTTCAGAACTTTTGTTTGTTTATTTATTTTTATGGCCGGCTCAGCCTGCCCTGACAGCAGGGCTGGTGCAGCATGTGGTGCCGGGGATCGAACCATGGTCCCTGCAGCCACCTAAGCTTTCCTAAGCAGGCGCTTTAGACCACTGAGCCATCCTGATGGGCCCCCCAAATAATTTTTTAAAAGGACTGAGACTTAGAAGATAATGACCTCAAATAACTTCCTTGTATTCCACTTGCTATAGTCAGTTGTCTCCTGGAATCTTAAACATGTGGATCTAAGGAAAATACCCTTCTATTTTTCTTTTTCTGTTTCTAACATTAAATGTCTTTTTTCTTCTTTCACCACAGAGTTTTAAAAATATAAATCACCTCAGAAAGCATCTACTTCTCAATTCAAATGCAAAAGCCAGGTGCTTGTCCCTAGTGTTATATAAAACATTATCTAGAAGATGTTGCAGAACCATGCCCTTTGTCCCTCTTCTAGCCACTGGAACATACTCCCATATTGAGAAGCCCTTAAGAAAACACCACCACTGATGAGCATCCTAGAGAATCATGAGTCTATGAAACCTCTTGCTCTAGAGATGAATGAGCTGAAGTTTAGGAAGCCTTCCTGGCTTAAGGATATTGGCTGAACTACTCTTGGTGAGTCCCCAGCTCATGCCCAGCACCTCTCCCATCACGGCTTTGCCACAATGTTTGGCTTTTCTGATGGGAGAGCCAGCAGTCCCAGCAGTTTCTCAATGCAGGAAGATCTGTGCTGTAGCATCCAGTGTACGGTGTTCAAGGCCCTGAACAAATTTTAGCTTTGCATCAACTAATGAAAATCAGCATTGCTCTCAGCTGTTCAAGGATTGGGGTGATGCAGTCTTCCAGAGGATGCCGCTGACCTGCCCCCAAAGCCACAAGATGATGGCAGGTCAGGTCAGGTCAAGGTAAGGCAGATGTGCTAAAAACTGGAATCGGAAACCTGTCCATCCACCAGTCACCTGCTGCTTCTGGAGTATTTTGCTCTCATCTGACTTGTGACAGAAGGGAAGTGGAAGCAAGGAAAGAAAGTGGCTATGCTGCTACCTCAAGCAGAAGTTCTAGGCTCCTTTGAGTACTGACTTGGTATCCTGATTATTTTTCAACAGGCTTAATGTAAGGCTCAGCACATCCAGCCACCTCAGAGTCAGTTCCAGCACCTTTACACCATGCTGTTCTTTTTCCTTTATAAATATAGAGGAACAAATAATGTGGGTAAATTAAAAACAGAAGGTAGGCTGTGCAAAGATACATTCTTTAAAGATTTTTAGGCAATAGGAAGGTTCATATGTATATAATTAATAGGGCAATGCCTGGAACTCATCAGCTGCTGAGGAGTTCTTGCCAATTAAGGGTGACAAGATAAACCACAAAAATACGAGTTATGTAATTTCACATTTCTGAGTTAGATTGCTTAGATTGGTTTCTTCATTTGGAAGCCAAGACATAAGTGAATTTGCATACTTTTACCAGTACAGACATTTGTGTGAGCACACATGCACATGTTTATATGTGCTACATGAAGAGTCAGGGGGAAGCAAAAAATAACTAACATTCGTTGGATTCAAATGTCAAGCCTTGGAGCAGAGGAAGTAGCTCATACAATAGCAATTAATTCCACTATATCAAAATACCAGGGGTTCGCAGAAGTTTGAAAAATTGCTCATGTTCTGTTAGCTAATAAGTGGTAACAGGAATTCACACTCAGATCTGTGCTCTAAAACCTGCGTTATTTCTAGACCCAATGGTCCTGACACACAGAAGGCCTTCAGTGAATATTTATTGCACAATTGAAAACAAGAATTTATATGTCTCAAAACAATATCATTTTTCTAGTCATCAAGATCAAGTAAGTTGTATTTACTAAACTAAAAGCAACTCAGCAGTGTTCCAGAAATGCAGTATGCTTAAATGTAATTGATTATTTAAATCACTTATTAGAGTTGAGGATATACCTCTGTAGTCCGTAAGAGTTGAGGCTTAGCATGGAGACCTTAGAGTCAGTTCTTAGCAATACAAAACAAAAAACAAGCCAAAAAGCTAATACTGTATCAATAAATGAGTCAAAAGCACTGAAATCTATGACTTAATGTCATTTCAATATCCTCCACAAAACAAAGATCAAAGTATTGGTGCACTGAATCTTACTTTTACAGCCTGTTCTTTTCGTTGTTCCAGGCTAAAGTCTATTCAATCTATTCACCATGTCAAACATCACATTGCACCATGGTCCTTCAGCTCCTTCAAGACCTCATACTTAAAATGTGTAGCTAATTTAACACAAATTGCTACCTAAGCAAGGACACTGACCTAGACACAGAAATAAATCACTATTGTACAAATTCTCAAAATTAATGGTCCATAATTCAGTAAAATGACAAGAAACAAGAAGTCTGTGTTCTAGTTGTATGGACCCACATCTCTAGATTAACCTCAGATATTTTGAATTATAGGGAGCTCTAAAAAGATAGTTCCAAATTCCAAAAGGTAGGAGGTAGATGATTATTGCTGAGCACCAAAAGAAATGTTTATTGAGCTCTATGTCATAAATGGGCTTGTTAAATTTGTTTGTTGTGCTGCTTCAGACAGCAAGTAAGAAAGAGGCTGAAGACAAAGTTTCCTGGCATCCCTTCCTAAAGTCTCTACTTAATACAGAGATCAAGCAGGTCTGTATACAGTGGGCCTTTGGACACTGGAATCCTAACACCTCCTTCCTGAAGCCCTGTTCATACCCCCAAGAGCTGGTGTCAGAGAAAAGGTGGGAGGTCCTGCATAAGCCACACCCCTTCATGGCACTTGCCAACAATGACCAGAATGCCAAGTGGAATATAAAAACATCACAAGGGACAGTGGAATGATAATGAAGGAGTTTCAAATGTATTTTTAGTTTCCAAATCAATCAGCACACAGGCATTAACAGACATAAAGGAAGGCAGTGAGACAAGAAATTTGAATTGATAATTGAACCAGTGGCTATATTTGGGAAATTATAGGCAATGAATATAAAACCTGTGACAGAGCAAAAATATTAAAAGCTCCAATACTGCAGCTGTATCTTGTTCTCTGGCAATTTTTTTTAATGTATTTAATACTGAGTCTATAGGGTCTCATTACATAGATTGGACTTGTAGTTATTCTCCTGTTTTCAACTCCCAAACTCTGGGATTACAGGTAAGCATGCCTAATTTCAATCCTCCTCTCAGAGCACCCCGGGGGTGGGGCCAGCGCCACACACCGGGAATCAAACCCTAGCTGCTGTGCTCCACCTAAGCAGGCGTGTTAGTCCACTGAACTATCTGACCAGATACCTACCTTAATAATTTTAATATAAGTCTTGAAAATTATTCAAACTTAAGTTCTATTAGGCAGTATCTAATTATATTTTAAAGCTTCGTTTATATTTGAATTCATTTATATTCAAATATATATATATTTGAAACCTACTAAAATTCTAACACTTGCAGAAATAAATATTTGCAGGGGCCTGGAAGGATGGCTCAGTGGTCTAAAGCGCCTTCAGGTGGCTACAGGGACTGCGGTTGGATCCCGCCCACATGCTCACATGCTTTGCCAGCCCTGCCCTCAGGGCAGGCTGAGCCAGCCATAAAAATAAATAAACAAAAGAAGAAAAGTTCTGAAACAAGAAAAAAAATTTTAAAAAGAAAAAAAGGAAAGAAATATTTGTTCTTGGACATATAGCAAATGTGGCAACTCCATGTTTGTCCTGCATACTACGGCCAGATGTGAACACAAAATAAACTAATTACATATGAATTATGTTTTTACAAGAACATTAAAGATTTTCTTGGTAGCTTCAGGATACAATGTAAATGAAATATAATGTATAAAAATTTTACCCTACTGAGCTTATTAAATCCATTGTACTGGATCAGCCAGATAGCAGACTGGCAAATCTCTGGTGTGCTGTGCCCCCAGGGGTGCACTGAGATGGCGACTGAGACTGAGCATGGTGTTGCACACCTGTTATCCCAGTGCTCGAGAGGCTGAAAACTGGAGAATCACTATGAGTTGGATCTGTGTAGCGAAACCCTGAAGACACTGTACTAAAAAATACATAAAAATAAATAGATAAATAAATCCATTGTACTATATACTCTGCTATTCAAAATTGGCTACATTTATATTCCTTTTGCAAGTTAAGAAAAAAAATCTCTACAAAATCTCCAGTATAGGTTAGTGCTAGCCATCCATCAATTACCATCTATTAAAACTAAGTGTAGAGGGCCCGGCAGGATGGCTCAGTGGTCTAAAGCGCCTGCTTAGAAAAGCTTAGGTGGCTGCAGGGACCACGGCTCGATCCCTGGCACCACATGCTGTGCCAGCCCTGCCCTCAGGGCAGGCTGAGCAGGCCATAAAAATAAACAAACAAACAAACAAACAAAAGTTCTAAAATAAGAAAAAATGAAAATTAAATTAAATTTAAAAAAATAAAACTAAGTGTAGAAAAATCAGTGTTTATTATTCAAAATAATCTATTACTATAGTATGAAAAACTTTAGGGAGATTCTCATTTTTGGTCAATCATTGGGAACTCTTTTAGGTTTTTCTATATGCCCATATTTTTAAATTATTTATTTATTTATTTATATTTTTTTGGTCCAGAGTATCACTATACAGCTCACCTTGTACTGATGCTCCTGTTTTCAACTTCTCTAGCTCTGGGATTACAGGAATGTGACACCATGCCCAGACTGAGCTCAGTGCACCTGAGGGCAGGGCTGGCAAGGCATGTGGTATTAGGATCAAACCCTAGTCCCTGGGGCTGGGGAGATAGCTCCATGGCACAAGTGCCTGTCTGGCAAGTGTAAGGTCGTGATTTCAAACCCTGGTCCTGAAAACAAAACAAAACAAAACAAAAAAACACCTAGTCCCTGTGCTTGCCTAAGCAGGTGCTTACATTCTATACTTTGCCTTTAAAAAAACTGTTAAGGTATAAAACCAATTTCTTGCTCCTTGAAAAGACATAGATTGGGGACCGGCAGGATGGCTCAGCAGTCTAAAGCGCCTACTTAGGAAAGCTTAGGCGGCTTCAGGGACCACGGTTCTATCCCCGGCACCACATGCTGCACCAGCCCTGCCCTCAGGGCAGAGTGAGCCGGCCATAAAAATAAATAAAATAAACAAAGAAAAAAGTTCTGAAACAAGAAAAAAAAAGAAAAGCAAAGACATAGACCTATGATATAGAGAACAATATATAACAGTATTATAAGTGAATGTTATCTTTACCAATTCTATAATCAATGGCAAAAAATATGTCTGATAAATGTTTAGTATGCAGAATACACAAAAAAAGTTTACAATCCATCAACAACAACAAAAATCACAGAACTCAATTCAAAAGTGGGCAAAAGATTTGACTAGATATTTTTCCAAAGAAAGTATTCAAATAAGCAAGTAATATGTGGAAAATATTCATCAGGGGCCACTCGGAAAATGCTAAGCACAACTAGAATGATACACTACTTCATATCCATTAGAATGGAAAATAAGAAATGTTGGTAAGAATGCTACAAAATTGGACTCTCAGCCATTGCTAAGAGGAACGACAGTGGTACAACCACTGTGGAAACAGTTGGGTAGTTCCTCAGCAAGTTACACAGAGTTACCATATGATCCAGCATCACTGGGCCCCCCCTCTAAAGAGCAGATACACACCCCAAACAGCAGAAAACAGTGTTCAAACAAAAAGGTGTACACAAAAGTGCACAGCAGCATCACTCAGAGTAGCTACTGGGTGGAAATAATTTGAGTATTCATTAACAGATAAATGGATGAAAAAAAATGTAGTATACTGTACAACACTACAGACTATCTTATCCTATATAAAAACTATTATTCTGGGATATTATCCAGCCATAAAAAGAAGTGAGGTATTGATACATGCTCTAATATGAACGAACCTTGAAAACATTAGGCCAAGTGAAAGAAGCCAATCACAAAGGCCTATACATTATCTGATCCTATTTCTGGGAAAAGTACAGGATAAGCAAATCTATAGTCAGGAAGTGGATGAGTGATTGTTTCAGTCAGGGGTGATGGGACACCAATGAGATAAGGCACAGAGATCTTCCTCATGGTGACAAAAATGCTTTAAAATTGACTATGATAATCCTTACACATGTCTAGGAATACACCAAAAACTATTAAAACCTTAAATGAATGAAGGATATGATATATGAATCCAGCCTCCCTAAATGTCAAATACTGAAAAGTATTTCATTTGGAGTTGCCTTGCAGAGGAGTTGCTACATTCTTGCAACTTTTGCAAATAAGAAAATTTAATGAAATGCTAGTGATTCTATCCCTATGTACAGTAAAGGTAAGTATCTACATGTGGATTTCTGTCATACAAATAAACAGAGATAAGACAAAATGTATTTGTGGCCATTCCTTCCCTTCACCACCAGCCAAGTGGGAGGGGTGCAATAACCTCTCATAATTCTAGCAGCTTCCATCCACCACAGAGGATGCCTTTTCTGTTCATCACTGGTATGTATTAGCACAGCTGCAAGGCAAGCTACTGTCTCTGCTCCCTCCAACCCCTCAGGAGAAGCAAAAGATACTGTTTCTCTTGGGACTCAAAATGCGTGACCACACTATTTCTAATTTCTCTGAGACAAACCAACTACTGTCTTAATCCTGGATTCATAACAGGAAATTTGAAGGAAGACAATGCTCAAATAATTCGTATTTATATGTATTTTTAAACAATTCAGAGTGAGGCCATTCTACATTTAAAATAGTTTACAGGGCTTTTCACCATTCATGCTATGTTTAGAGAACAGACTGCCACAGTGAAATGTCATCCTGTCTTTCTGTAATGCACTGCTACTGTGCATCCCCAACCAGCCCAACAAGATAAATTTGCAGCTATGAACAAAGATGTCATTTTTCCTATGTCAACAATTTTTATTGAAAGCGTCATATTTTATGCATTAGTTTTCTACATTATTGTGCAGCAAAAGTACTATATTTAAGCTGTGTTGTTATAAGCAGAAGAAAAATAAAATTTGGCTTTAAGGTATAGAGAAATTCCCTTGGAATAGGTCTGGATCTCTATTTTCACATTTTCTTTATTTAAACTTACAGAATATCAAATTCAATAAAATAACATGTTTCTTTTTTTTGACTCCAAATCTCCAGGATCATATTACATAATATGAATATTGGTAATTCAGGGAACTAAAGTACCATATATTGTTTAAAATACTGTAAATTAAAAAATGCAAAGGCAAGCATAGCTAGTGAAGATCAATACAGTGGACTTAGTTCCCTAAAGACAAAGCCATATAGCTAAGATTTGATGATAAATTATTAAAGTCGGCCAGTTGCACTAGATCACTAGCAAGCCATCTGGTTTACTCTGTTTATATCAATCTAAAAAGTGTTATTCCAAGTTTTTGATATTTCCACAGCTCATAAATAATAGCAGTGAGCCTGTATCATAATCTAATTTCCAGGGGGACATATTATTTGATTTTTGTTTGTTTTTCATAGTAAATCAAAGTTTGAATGTTTCCGTAAAAAAAGAGAATTTCACCGTATTGCAAAGATGATAGCCTTGAATGTTCAGTACAGCCTTTTCCATATGTAGCCCTTTACCCCATTGACTGAGTTCTCCAGCTACCAATGCTGAAGATAGGACATCAAAACAACAACTGCCCCTGCCTTGCTTTCCTCCCTCTAATTCCTTTCCTCTTTTTGAACTGTTACAAGGGGAAGATACAGTACCCTTCCCCAATCAGACACTCGGGCTGCTGTGGGAAGAGAGGGCATCAGCGTTGTCTCCTGTCTCTTCCTTTGCCACACTCTGCTGTCTGACAGCCCCACTTCACCCTCCCATGTCCTAACCTCCCAGAGTCCAAGGTCAGCTGGGGTTGCAGATGCTGGCTAGTCCTTCCCTTGAAACAATGGCGCTTAAGCAGATGCAAATTTTAAAGTTGAAATTAAAAACTGAAGCCACGGACACAACCCTGAAACTGAATCTTTATAAACTTTATAATTCTCCTGTTATCCAACATACACACACACACACACACACACACAAACACACACACACACACACACACAAGCATACACCCCTTCTCTTAAATGAAGGGGAAACCTCCTGACAGCAACACTCCAGAACAACGGTTCTCCAACAGGAACAGCATCAGAGTCACCTGGAGGACTTGTTGGTCGCATGGGCAGTTGTGGGAATGTGGTAGCATGTGACAATGGCCTCATGTTCAGGCGCATTCAGAAGGTCTGGGAAGAGACCTTAGGATCTGCATTTTCAGCAAATTCCTAGGTGATGCAATGCTCCAACCCATGTGAAAAAAAAAGACACAGAACAACTGCCAAAGAGAGCGAAATCCTGGGGAAGGTGCAATTCCAGTGAGCATCACCTCCATTGCTGTGTGACTGGTGCAGAGCTATATTCTTTAATACAGGGGGGGGCAGCACAGTGGATATTAGTACAAGAAGGCAATATTAGAATACAGCAGCTGCTTGAGTTATTGCACTTCATGGCTGGCCCTTCAAGACAGTCAGAGTGAAAGTACAAAGAAATGGAAAGGGAAATTATGGAAGTAAATACGGTGCTCTTTTAGCCAATCAGCTCTTTAGATTCCCATTTGTATCTTGGCTATATTTCCATTTTCTGTCTTAAACCGCTCATAACATTCTGCAATTGGCATCAAAATCAGACAGATTTGTGTTTAGATCCTGCCTTACTTGCTGTGTGTCTGCCTGTCTTAGTAAGCTTTCTATTCCTATAGCAAATATCTGTGACGAAGTTAACTTATAAAGAGAGATTGCCTTAGCCATTTCAATGCATGAAATGGCACTGAATGTCCCCTGACTGGTCCTATACAGTAAATGCTACTTTCTATCATAAATGTCACCTCTTCTGGCCTCCCTAGAAGACTATTCAATATAATAAACATACTACTTACCTATCTAAATAATCTAGATAACATAAAGAAATACTGTAGGAGAGCCCCATGTGTTAAATATATATAATGCCATCCAAATATATTGAAATTATGTCCTGTAGAGTTTTGATATAAATATTATTTTCATTTGGAAAATTCTGACTTTATATGACTTTACATTTAGGAAAAAAATATTTGCCTCTATAATCAGTTAACTAAAGAAGCTGACCAGATGTGCTGACTAACCACAAATTTTGTTTGGAGAGACACTGAAGTGATAGAATGTAGAAAAAAAGAGTGGAAACAATTCTGTAGACAGCATGGTCTGGCATCATGAGGGGCATATTTTAGACCATCCTAGAGAACAAATGTCCACTTTTCCCAAAAATTCTTTTATTTATGTGACAAAAGAGCAAATTTGGCCAAGGGTATCCTATTTTGAGTGTGCTCTGATGCTATTTTTAACCAATTTTGACACTCAGAAACTTAATGATCAGTTAGTAACAAACAGAGCAGAGTTCCTCTGTTGGGTCTTTGTAAACCCCAGGTAAATGTTACAAACTTATTTGTCTACCCACTGGCCAACCAGATGTAGTAGGTCCTACTCTTTGAGATGGGCAGTGAAAAGGAAAGCATGAGGTGCCCCAATGTGTCTTGGTTTTACTCTACGCAATGCCTCTGCTCTCTTCCTTCTCCTAGGTTTTTCCTCACCACTCCAACATGCTATTATAATCACAGAGTTTTAGCTGTGTGGTAGAGGCTTTAGAGCTATCTATCCAGTTTCCAATTTTATCCTGAAAAACCAAGGCCGTAGAGTTTGAGTATCCTGACCAAAAGCCAAGAGCTCTTGCAGACAGCAGACATAAATGTCTTCCAGCCCCATCTCGCACACATTTCCCCTTATCACTGAACTTCACACTTGCTCAAAGACCATCTGCAAAAAACTCTTTATTAAGCCAAGCATGCCCTGTAATCTCAGTATTTAAGAAGCTGAGGCAAAGAGGCTGGCTAGGAGTTCCAGGTTAGCATGGACTACGTAGAGATCCTGTCTCCAAACAAACAAACAAAATCAGACTAATGGAGAAAGACCCTTGAGCTTCAACTTTTGCAATCCAATACTAAGTGATTGTTGCTGATGAAGACAAGTTATATTTGGGGTTCTAACTGGTCTGAAAGCTAAGAAAGCTACAGTCCATAATACAGAACTCAGGAAATAAGCAAGAGATTTGTCTCCCTTACCCCAAATCTTCTATAAAACCAGATGCTAAGGATTGCACTTTGCTTATGGGCAATATTTTCCTTCAGAGTTCCCTAAAACATCTTACATAGTGCCTCATTTTTACTGAAATAGAAGTGTAAAGTTTAAAATCTGGTCTCTGCATTATAATGACACATTATTTTATCTGTATTTCGATTTCCAAGTGCCCCTATGTATGTCACTTTGCTGATGTGGCTGGTTTGTTTGTCCTCTGAAAAGGACTACTGCTTAAACCTGTAGCTTCTACAATGATGAGACATCTGGGGAGAATGTGCCCAGCACTGCAGCTGGCCTGGGTCAGTTGGCCCATCCTGTTTGCAGCACTTCGATGCAGCTTTTCCATACCTACTCTCCTCTGCAGAGGCTGGATGTTTGCCACTATGCTTAGGTTTATCACCTCACAAGAAACTGGAGCTCTCCCAGCTTCTCTCCAAACCCCTGCACGACCTCTTCTGGTCACGGACTTGTAAGAGATCTGTATCCTCCCTTAGCCAGCGCCGCCCCTCTTTTTTGCCCATTATAATCTCTTCCTTATCTCTGCTACAAAACAGGCAACCTTCTTCTCAACAACTGGCAAACCAAGGGAAAAAGTTCAGAGTTGAGACGCACACAGCACCGAGAATCAACAGACCACGAGAGGTGACACTGCTGGCTGGCCAGGGTAACTGGAATTTATAGAAAGCCCCAGACCCCTGGTCACAGCCTACCCCCTTCCGTGAAGCTTGCTGCTGACGGCAGGGTAGGCAGCAGCTGTTAAAGCACAAAGCAAACTGGGACAACGGGCAGACACCTTGGTTGGAAGAGGGACTGGCGGATCAAAATTCTTAGTGAAAGATGCGCGAAACCCACCTGCAGGGCTCAGAGCGCAGGACAGGACAGGACGGTAGTTACCAAGCATGGCACGGCGGCGACTGTCCCTTCCCTCTGCTCTTCCGGCAACTGCAGGCCAGAACGTTTACTCACACGCACTCACAAACACCATGTGCACCAATATGAGTGGCAGGGCAGGGGCAGGTGTGCAGCGCTCCGCCCCGAGGTACCTGCCTGGCCCCGCCACGCCGTGGCACTCTGGTCGCGAACAGCCGCACGCGCCTAAGAAGGAGCTGCCCCACCCGCCGCCCTGACAGCTGTCGCAGCATCACACCTGAGGCCGGGACCAGGGCGGTGGCACCCACCCGAAGTTCGTGGCGCGCCCCCTCTTCCTCTGGGCACAACTTTCATAGCCCGCGCCGCGCTCGCGCCTGCTGCCTGTCCTTACCCAGATACTGTCGCAGGTCGAGCAAGAAGCGAGGCGGTCCCCCGCTGAGCTGGTAGAAGAGGGAGCCCAAGCAGAAGACCAGCAAGGTGGCCATGCAGAAACCGTAGTCCCGGAGGGAGAAGCGCAGGAGAGGCAGCAGCGAGACCCGGCGCTTCCAGCTGCCCAGGCCCGCCGGGGCGCCCCCGGCCGGGGCCGCATGGGGCCAGGACTCCGCGCCGCCGCCGGGATGCTGCTGCTGCTGCTTCTTCTTCATTGCCTGCTCCGCCGCCTCGCACAGCCGGCCCGGGCCAGGAAGAGGTCGCCCTCCGCCGCGAGGGGAGCGCGGCCGGCCGGCTGCACATGGGGAGGGAGGGCCGCGCCGAGGGCAGCCGCTGGGGGCGGGGAGGCCCGAGGGCCGCGCTCAGGAGACTTTGCGGGACATGGTCCCCGCCGCCCGGCGCCCGCCCGCGCCCCCGCACCCCGCCACGCCCCGCGCTCGCCCCAGCTCCAGCGCCAGCGCGCACCCACGGCTTTGTGCGCGTCGCTCCCGGCGTGCTGGGTCCCGGTACTGGCTCCTCTGGAGAAACGGCCCGGAGTAACGGAGGCGGACACCGTCCCCTCGCTCCACCTCCTGGACAGGGGTTTTCCTCCCCCGCCTTCTTCCTCGGCTGTGCGCAGCCCTCTCCCCGCGCCGCCGCTGCGCCCTCCCTCTCCCCGCGCCTGTCCCCGAGGCTCGAGTCTCGTTCGGTGTCACGTTACCGCCTGGGCGGGGGCTGGAAGGGCGCGATCCGCGGCTGCGAGGAAGAAAGTTTCTGGGTGGTTCCCCCCCACGCCCCCCCGCTCCCTTCGCCTCGTTTCTGCGCCACCAGCGACCTCTTGGGGCCCGCCGCCTTCCGTCTCGTCCACCGTCGCTGGCGAGGGAAGCACGACTGAGTTTACTCAGAACATTATTTTTGTTTTCGAGTCAGAAACTTGGCTACCCTTCTGCAGCCCATGGGAACTGTTTACGAAAGGCCGACAAAGGGTACCGGGGTGGGCTCGAGGCTCACGAAGATGGTAAAGTGCTGCTGACGGGGAACGTGCGACCAAACGCGCTCGCACGCCCGGGCTCCGCGCCCGACGAGCTGAAGGAAAGCCACGCTGCCTCCTTCCCGGTCCCCAGCCACAAGGAGCGACCCAGAGGCGGGGACCGAGCACGGCCAACCGAGGGCAGCGCCCCAGCAGATGCGAAGGGGAGAGAGCCCCAGCCCCGCGCACACCTACCTCCCTGCGCGGCTCTTCCCCCTCCGGCCTGTGAACTGAGAACCTGCTGAGCTTTGCGGACACACTGCCTCGGAAGGGGCTGGTTACTCTCGGAGTTCATCAGCCACTGATTAAGAAAATTTTGTCACTCTGGGTAAAAGTTGTGTCACCTGGGGCTTCTGCATCTTGCCCAAGGTAACAGAGCTGGCAGAAGTCAGACTAAGTGGTGCAGTTTGCCAAACCAGCCCACTGCACTGAAGCACGGTACCATCTCCTAGCCAGAGGCCTCCTCGGCCTTGGCCTAGGGGTTGGAAGATGCCTGACAACTCTGAGAACCAAAACCTCCCTCTTCGCTGTTTCTCTCCTCTGGCTTCCGACTTGTTCTGCATTTCCCAGTTGTGAAAGAAAAACCAAAAAACCTGTTTCCAAGTCTTTGGTCCTAAGAACTTGCCTACCAAGTTAGGTATTTGAAGAAATTTTCTGTGGAAGATTCAAGAATACAATCCTGAGATCAAGAATTTACAATTAAAGAGCAATCTGGCTCACAATAAACCAGATGAAGTCTCCCTTTCTTGACTTGAAACATGGGTAAAAGAGACACAGGTCCCCAGCTGGCTGGAGTCATAAATGAGGGGGGAGGCATGACAGGATCCCATATTTCCAGACTGGGGCGTGCTCACAAAACTCCTGACTTCCCTTTCCTGCTTGGCCCTTTAAGGGATAGGAAGACCGCTTTGGGACACCTGTCACAGACAATCATGAACAGCATTAATGACTTCACATATATTTCCTGAATTCAGAGATTTATCTGGATTAATGCACACATTTTAGAAATTTGAACGCCCCTCGGAGAATTAAGCCAATTGGTCACTGACCATTAAGGTAAATTACTTTAATCAGTGCAATGAGGAGAACAGAACAGACACCCAATTAACACTGTCTGCTTTATAGAAAAGGGTGAGGAGGCAGTACCAGTTTCATCACATTTTAGAGACAACCATTAACAAACAACCTATTCCTGAGGCTTGGCTGTTAATCTCAATGATCACAGGGTGAAAAAAAAAAAAAAAAAAAAAAGGTACAGATATTCAAGATCTGTTGTGTTCACAGGTCTCACCCAAGACACTAATCTCGCCACACTTTGGGTACTGTTTCTTCTAAGGAAAGAAATGGGGGTTGGGGGCTGGAGCAGGAAAAAAAGGAAACATACATCTGAGAACATAAATAAATATGGAATTAAAGTATTAAAATACAGTAACAAATGCAAAATCTAGTTCAGAAGAAACATAGGAATGTTAAGAGGAAAAAAATAAAAAGGTCAGCTTTTAAATGAGGTTGGTGGGCCC
>PVJA010028457.1:0-27493 GCA_004027025.1 Myocastor coypus | reverse complement strand
ATCGGCTTGATGGAAAGCTTTACTAGACTACTGCAGCTATCGTATTCATGTGTAGAGGAACAGAGAGTAGATCAATGAAAGTCAAGAATCCAGAAAACCACACAAAAGG
The DNA here is from genome assembly GCA_004027025.1 of Myocastor coypus. Lineage (NCBI taxonomy): Eukaryota > Metazoa > Chordata > Mammalia > Rodentia > Myocastoridae > Myocastor > Myocastor coypus. The sequence continues at coordinate 27,384 of PVJA010028457.1, read as the reverse complement.
CTAAGTTGGTCTTGACACTGAGAACAACAATTCCTTTGAGGGGGCGCACTTTTAGTTTATATTACTGGGCAATAGAATATTCTTACAGTTGAAAAGGGGACCTTAACTATATCTCAACTTTTGTACAAAACAATTAGTTACAAATTTCTTTCTTATTTTTTTTTTAATATTGTGGCTAGCTCAGTCCACCCAGAGGGTGGGGCTGGCATAGCAGGTGGTGCCAGGGAACGAATCCCGGTCCCTGAGTTTTCCTAAGCTTGCCTAGGCAGATGCTTTAGACCGCTGAGCCATCTCACTGTCCCCATAAATTTCACATATGTATGAAAGCAAAGCAAAAAAACTAAGAGGGACTGGGGAGATAGCTTCATGGCACAATTGCCTGCCTGGCAAGTGCAAGGTCATGAGTTCAAACCGCGGTCCCCCCACAAAGAAGAAAAAAAAATAAGAAAACTACTAGAGGAAGCTCTTCGAGATATAAAGCAAGACCAGTGCTCTCACTCATGGCCTACACACAAATCAGCCCATGGTCCCTTGGGGGTGGGGGTGGGGACAGGGCGGGTTGATCCAAGCCCAAGCTCAGCCTGACCAACGTGACAAGAACCTGTCTGGAAATAAAAAAGATTCAGAGAGGTAACTTAGTGCAGAGAGGCCCTAGATTTAATCCTTCAGAACCCTATTAAAAATAAAAGTAGGTACGGTGGTACACATGTGTAACCCAGGCTTTTCAATACTCAGGCACGAGGAGCACCACTAGCTGCAGGTCTCCTAGGCTCCTCTGTGAATTCAAGGTCAGCCCAAAATGCCTCGCAAGATCCTGCTTCAAAAAACCCCCAAATTTTATTCTTTATTTTATTTCTATTTCCTTATTTTTTCTATCTCCTTAATTTTTTATTGCATTTACTAAGGAATAACAATGTGACAGTTTCAAAACATGGTAGTAGTACATTCCCAATGTTTAATACAATATATATTGTTGTCCTCCTAGTAGTTACACAGGGCACAGGGTATAGACGTGATGATTTTTCTAATCATTATTGGTACAAAAAAGTCCTTTTCATTGAACTAAAAGAGCATAGTTGTGTACATAATCCAATGTTCATAATTGCAGTGGGTTATTGGCAAAACTGGTAATGTCTGAAGTTGTTGTTTTAAGCCTTTTACAGCTCAGTGAACTAATCTAGCTTTACATTAAGGCCTTGTGGTTAAACTTTTCTGCTGGGTGGTTAAGGGCAAGTTACAGCGAGGCCTGTATAACAAAAATATAACTTTTGTATCTCCCAAGGTCAGTCAAATCCTCTCAGGATTTACCCTGAAACCATGTACAGTGATTTGTGGAATTGTTGTCAGTGTCAGCCGTCTGGATGAGTCACGGTCATTGCTTGATCAGTTTGCTTTCTGTGAAAGCCTAAGAGAATGTTTTTTTCTCTCTAGGTGACTCTCCTTAGGTACACTGCATATCTTCGATCCCTTTCCTCTGTAGCCTCATAATCTCCTTGATCAGAAAATGTGGGAAACCACTTAACAAAAATGGTATTAAATGAGAGTAAGAGACTAGGCAATATACTGAAGGATTGACAGGATACAATTTCATATATGCTTATATTTCTAAATTCCTGTGTAAAAACGTGTAACTGCTTTTATCATCTTCTATAGAGATTTATTAGAATATCAATGATTGATAGATAATACCAATTCCAAAATTTTAGAAGTAGAAGACAACCTATGAAATTCAGAAACACTTACAGATTTGAAAAAGAATGTGCAGCGAGACATAGGAAGAGCTGCGGGAACACAGCCTAAAAACAAGCAGCATGGCTGAGGGCCAAGAAGGCAGAGAGGTTTCACAGCTAAGGAGGTACACAGAAGTGACATGGAAAGACACTTGGCTTCATTAACCTAAAAGAAAGGGACTTTAAAACAAGAATGAGAGGGCTGGCCAGGCAGCTCAGTGGATTAGCGTGCCTGCTTAGGCAGACAGAGGGGCCAGAGGATCAATCCCCAGCCTGCTAGGCTGGTCCTATTTCCAGGCTGTGCTAAGAGGGTGTGGTGGTGCATGCCTGTAATCCTAGTGCTTGAAAGGCTGAAAATTGGAGGATCACTATAAGTCCTATCTGTGTAGACAGGCCCTGTAGACCTTGTACTAAAATACATTAGAGAGAGAGAGAGAGAGAGAGAGAGAGAGAGAGAGAGAGAGAGAGAGAGAGAGAGAGAGAGAGAGAGAGACTCCAACAGACCTGTTAAGGGAGCTAAAAGAAAATTTAAAAAGGAACAAAAGTATGAAACGCAGAGAGTCTGCAAAGAAAATAGACTCCTTGCACCTTGCTTCTGAGAATGTTCCATGGTACAGACTCACAGGGAAAGAGTTTGCTAGTTTCTTCTCAACAGTGACTAAAACTGGGCATGCCCTCACCATATTGTCCAGTAGTCACACTCTCGGGCTCTTGTCAGAGAAACTTAAGTTCATGCCTATGCAAAACCATGCATCAAAGGCTGAGCAAGCACATTTCCTTATCACGACCAACACTTGGATGACCCACGCATCTAACAAGGCACGAATGGCTAGCCAGACCATGGCACATTCAAATCTAGAAATGCAGTTCAGAAATAAAAAGAACAAAACACTGTCAATAGTTTGGATGGACCTCAAGAGAAGTAGGCTGAGTGAAGATAGGCAAACTCAAAAGCTGATGAAAACAGTGTGATTCTGTTCATCAAACATTCTCAAATAAAACATTTCAGGGATTAAAGACATAGGAAGAGAGAGGTGTGGCTACAGCCAGCTCAGTAGTTTCTTCTGAGACACCGTAGTCAGTGGTACACTTTTGCACCTTCACTGTGGTGGTCATAAACACCAACACATGTGATGAAACACACAGAACTACATCCAACAAGATTGGGCGCATTCAGGGTGGTATGGCTATAGACAAATTTTTTTTTTTGGCAGGACCAGGGTTTGAACTCATGATCTTGCACTTGTTAGACAGGCACTTGTGCCACGGAACTATCTCCCTGGCCCCCCAAAACTGCATCTGGACATACACAAATGAGTGCATGCAAAACTGGGACAATCTGAACAAGGTTTGTAAATGGTACCAGTGTCAGTGGTCTGGCATTGATATTTTACTACAGTTACGCTACATGTTATTCCTGGTAGAGAGGGGTTAAATGTTACCCAGAAATATCTGCTCTTTTTAGCAATTTTCTGTTAATCTCTAATTTTTCAAAATAAATAGTTAAAAATAAAAAATAATGGTTCACTGACCTCTAAATGTCTTCCTCTTCATTGTTTAACAGCAGCAAACTTAAGTTGCAATTACTCAAAACTATGGCAGTTGAAAATAAGGTCAAAGCACGTGGTAATCTTTGCTTTGTTTTGTTTGTTTTAATGTATGTGCTACAGGATCTCACTATGCAGCTCAGATTCATAGTGACCCTCATTTTTAGGCTCCCAGTGCTGGCAGGCTCAGCTCAGCCTGTGGTGACAGGGATCAACTCCAGACCCTGTGCTTGCCTGAGCAGACACTTAGTCTGCTGAGTTCTCTGCTGAGTTACCTCCATGTGGTAATCTTTGTATCTGGGGTTATGAAGCAGCTTATAAGAAAAGGCAGGAATAAAGGCTGAATCCATGATAGAAGGCAATGTCAAGTTATCAATAGATCATTATATCATTAAGAGTACTGCGTCTGGAACAATGAAAGTCCAGGAATATTCTTGTATGGATTCCACTAATTATGGCAATTAATCTCTTCCACTTAGGTACCATTGATTCTCAGAAGTCATCAAAGAATTTAGGGTGAATAATTATAATCTCCGTCTTCATAATTACATAATATAAATAGGTTTGTATTTGAATGTCCGCTGGACCCTGTAATATTACACAGTGATTAGGAAAAACCAAAACAACGCAGATACAGCAAGAAGACTGGAAGCTGCAGGTGGCTGTCAGCCACCCTTTCCTATGGCTATGCTCAGGAGTCTTCGGCAATTTTCCATTTACTCTGCTTCTTTGTCAATGAGCCATTTCTCAAGATTTCTTCAAGGAAAAAGACAAAATTTTTTTTGCAAGGTATTTTCTCTGATTTTTTGCTGAGCTGACAGGGAACTGTCACTCTTTCTTCTGCTCTTCCAAAGAAGAGGAGAGCCCCAGCTCTAGAGATCTGCCATGTCCTAGCTTGTCCTTTCTTGAGCATCATTAACTTTTGAGTTGTAATCTTTCCTTCTTTCTCTTTCATCTAAACAAACAACAAAGTTCCCCCACTACAACCATTCAACCAAATGTCTGTATCTACTTTGGCTGTGAAAAAAATGCTCTAGCATAGAGCTCTTTCTCCCACTCTACTAAACCACGCGATTCCGATGACACCCACACAGTCTGAATAAAGTAGGTCTCATGGTCTCAATGAAGAGCCTGCTTGGCTTTTTGCTCATTCAAAGTCTGCTTGGCCTCTTTGCTGATCAGGAAATTCCACCCATTGTGGCAGTCGTGTACTCCCTCATCTGAGAGTCCACAACGAAGACGGCATCACGTCACTCCGGTCCCTTAGTCAGTTTTGCAGAATGCAGTTCCTACACCAGGACTCTTATATTTCTTGGCAAATCAGGCTAGTTTGCTTAGGTCTTAATATTTCAGAATGAGTGTCTTGAGGAGTTTCTCCATCACCAGGCACTGTGCTCAGTGTATGGTGGCATCCTACTTAATCCATGAAAACTTCCAGGCAGGAATGGCATGGAACCAACGCAGCATGGTGAGGCGAAAGTCACAGCCCCTGCCCTTGCTGCAGATGGCCCAGGGACCTATACCAAAGCCTCTGCACCCATGGGTCCAGAGCTGTCAGGACCTTGACAGTAACTTAAATTTTTCCCTCACTTCGAAATCAGAATCGATCAAAGAAAACCACATACACTCTGGAAACCAAGAGCACTGAGGCCCACTTGATGCCCAGCTTCAGTTAGCTGTGGCTTCACCATGCCAAGGGCCTGGCACTGTCCTACTCCTGTGCCATCCCCTTTTTACTCTATCTCTTTCCCACAGCCCCAGCTGTCTCTGCCTCTTTGCTAAGACAAGTGGTGGTAGCTGGCTGGTGTGCTCATAGGTTCAGCCTCTGCCTCTTCCAATTTGCATGATCACATTTCCCATGACCTGTCTAGTGCCCTAGCAAGTTCATGGACATTGGCTGGCCCTGAAGACCGTGCCATGGAGTGGGCAACCGAATGTCTCTGCCACTCCAGTTTTCAATCTCTCTTATTCCTCTGATGTCCCTGCTCCCACTGTCATTTCTTTTCATTATTAAATGACATCAGAAGCCTGCAGAACCGCTCTGCAAGAAAGAAATCAGTGGTTAATTATCCCATTTCTCTTGGTGACCTTAATTTGATTGATCAAGGTTAAGGGATATCAACACCTGGCAAACTCATTGTTAGCCTGATAGCTTCTATGAGAACACAGATTTTCAGTTTTCACCCACAACAAAAGGTAGAAGACGGGTGAACATTGGAAACTCTTGGATATCCAGCCCAGGCCCATGGGGAAAAGATGTGTCTGAGCTGGCAGGAAAAAGAAATGATCACTGGAAACCAGCTACCCCAAGAGGAGCTGACTATCCTGAATGTGGATCATGAAACAGCACTCTTCCAGGTAGCTTATGTAGGTCTTGTCTTTGTAGGATCAGTGACCAGGGTTTATCTGATCAAAGTGGTTAAGACACCAAGAATTCTGTTACTTTAGGATGCATAAGGTTTCATGAAGGTTGGCCCTACCATCCAAAGTGAGTAAACCCACTGGTATAACTCAAAGTAACAATGGGCAGATTTGGAAAGAGACAAATATAAATAGAAAATCCAAGGTTACTTGCCAATAACCAGGGAACACTTAATAGGCTTTAAACTTGGGTGGTGTCTGACAGTGACATGCATGGTTGAAATCATCATGCATACATTCTTGGGTACAATCTTATGCTTTACTGTTCCTTACTTCCAGGGGTCATAGTTACATATATTCACTATGCTGGTGTAGAGAATTACAACTTCAAATTTAGGAGATGTTAAGCTTATGGAAGCTCTGACTCCATCTTTTGCCTTTAATAGGTTTCATGAATATGCACAGGGCATTTCTAAGGTTCCTATGCATCTATCACAAGCCTTTCAATTATTCAAAGGTCTGCATGCAACATACAATATTTATGTGAAAGACCTCCCATAAGATAGGACCTTAAAACCAATTTGCATTTTAATTCAATGGCATTGTTTGTCATGAGTAATTGCAGTGTTGTACTAAGTAAGACAGAAATCATATTTTTGTGCAGACATTAAGAGTAAGGAGGGCCATGGAGATATAGCTCAGCGGTCTAAGTGCCTGCCGAGGCAAGTGCAAGAGTCCAGGTTTGATCCCTTGTATCACATGTCATGGGCACACTGAGCCATCCACCAAGACCAGGCGTGGTGGTGCACACCAGTAATCCTAGCACTGGAGAGGCTGAAACAGAAGGATTGCTCCAAGTCCAACCTGCGTAGTGAGCCTCTATACCAAAAAAAAAAAGTAACTTAAAAAAAAAATAAGGAAAGTATTATGCATTTACAATGCTACATATAGAAAGGATGATAAGAAAGGCGATGTTGGGAATGCTCCAGTAGAAGAATGTGCAGTTATTTGAAGGGCAGCATCACACGGGCAGAGCATGTACTGGCATTTGGAATTTCCTCTGTGACAGTCACCTGCTGCTAACTTTATGCCCTGGTGGGCTTGTCTTCTCCTGTGGTGTTTACACCTCTTTCTCTAAAGCAGCATTTCTCTGTAACATGGTATCTATGGAACATTAAGAGAGGTTCCAAAAAAAAAAAACAAAAAAAAAGAAAGAGAGGTTCCATGCAGAAGGCATGTCTGGTCGTACAATGCCCATCACATGCTCTCATCACCCCGAGATTCCAAGGAATGTGAGGGCGTCAGACCTCAGAAGTGGTAACGTTGTATACTAAACACCAATATTTCACTTTAATACAGTGATTCACAAGTATTTTTACATGCAAACTCTCCGCGCAGTCCACATGTCTAGCTCACAGCACAGCACCAGCGTGTTCTCAGGTCTTCTTGATTTGAGGTCAACATATAAGGTGTGACACTTTTGTCATGTGGCTAGAAGAATCTGGTCGACACCGCAAGACCCCAGTGATCAGTCTTCCATTACCTGCTGCCTTAGGGCACACTCCCACATCACAGCAAAGGGAGTAATGCCAGGCACGCCCAAGATTGGTTGCAAAAGACTGTGCCTTCCTTCTTGAGCTTGCACCTACTGAGCAAGCTGGCAGCCACCGTGCAAGGTGCTCCAGGGCCCTATAGGGGGGAATACATGGTGAAATTCTGAGGTTCATGCCACAGCCACTGAGGGAGCCCAGATGTGGATCCTCTCCAGCTGACCTCCTGCAGGAATTCAACTGCAGGCTCTGGGCCAGCCCCTGAGTGATTATCACGCAATTCAGCTCCTCATGAATTCATATGCTTCAAAAACTAAGGTCCTATGTGCTTGTTGCTATCAGCTAACTATGGGGACAATGTTTGATGTAACAATAGACAACAAATACACTAAATCATTAAACCTGGAGAATGTGATGGTAGAGCTGTCTGGGGGAATGCTCTTCTTTAGATGGAACACATGGATACTGTGAGTCAGGCACCAAGGAACATCAGGGAGCCAAGCCGACCCGCTGGCCCTAGGTTGACGTGGCCCTCAGGGTTCCTTTTTGGCAGGTTCTCCACAACCCGTCAGAGTGTCCTCTCTCTGCAGGGACTACACTTGCTTCTGATGCCAGACCAGCTGCCCTTCTGTCTGAGACGGAAGTATGTGGAGACTGCATGCCACTAGGAGAGAAGGGGCAAGTCCATACAGGAGCCACTGTTCCTTTCTTTTTTGACTACCACAGCACAGAAAGATGGTGGCCTAGCTTCACAGAAGTAGAATACGACAAGGTCCTTAGGTATGAAGAATTGAAATACAGGAGGAGACTGAGTCTTGAAGTGACAGTGGAGAGCAGCCACCCCACTGACCCGGCAGTTCATTTAGTCAAGACCATTACATGACCAAGAAATCAAACTATAACCTGTTTCTGAAGTCCTTGACCATTGGATTCATTCATGATAGCAGTGTAACTTACACTTTATTGTCCAGTTTACATCCACCAAGGACATATACAAACCATACAACTTACTAAGGTAGATATACTTAACAGAGCAATATACTTTCCAAGTATCCAACAGGCATCTTCCCAAACTTCAGTGTTGAGCTAGAGCATGTCATACTCTCTCACTCTTCCTTTCTCATGGTTTTCATCATTGGACAGTAAGAATCAGCAAACTACAGCCTGAGGGTCGCACCTCACTGCCAGTTCCTATGACTAAAATCTGCTGAGACACAGCCACGCATGTGGCCCTCAGTGGTCCTTGCTGCTTTTCCGCTGCGGATGCCAAGGTGTAGCTACAACAGACCGAGGACTCATTGTCTGGCCCTTCAGACAAGAAAGGTATTCAGTAACTTGCATATGGTATTCATCTCAGTAGTTAAATATTATGCTAAAACATTTTACCATTATTAGTGGATGATTTAAAAAAAGTTGAAATATCAGTCAGGGACAGTGGCACACACTCCGCTGAGGCAGAGACAAGAGGACTGCAAATCAGAGTCTGACCTGTGCAGCCTAGAGACTTAAAAACTATTTTTATTTTAAAAAGCCAGTTAAATAAATAAACAGAAATAAAACAAACTTTTAAAAAGGTCGATTTTTATAAAAATTATAAAAGGTAGACAACATACCTCAATATGAGGGCCCTGAGAGCAGTAGCTCCACACCCCAAATTCTCAGGGTCTAAAATCTACCCGCTCTTTTTCTCTTCTGAATCTTGGGCATCAGAAGCAATACAGACATTCTTGCAGAGTCTTTTGGTAACTTCTTGGGTGAGAAGAAAAGATGCTGTTTTTGTGAAGCCTGCTTCCCCCAGGGTGCAGAGGCAGGTCTCTTCCAAGGCCCTGCAGCCCTCCATCTGGTGGCTGGGGTGAGGGAGCCCCGGTGGGCTTCAGAGCCTGCAGCTGGTGCTGGCGTTGGCACTAGGGTGGATGATTCAGCCCTGAGTTAGTGTTCAGATTTTAAAAATGATAAAACCGAAACCAAAACTCACCCTTTTTAAGAGTAGAGATTCAGTCTTTGAAAACATCAAGAAAGGAACCCTGTATCAATAGATCATTTCCATAACACATCATAGCTATGATCCTCAAAAGCAGTTGAAGTGATGGAAAAGACAGAGCCTCCTGACGAAGCTTAAACATACAAGGGTTTGTTGAGGATCCCTGGCACCTGCATGCATGTCCTCTGCCCTCCCTCAGCTCTTGAGCTGCTGGATGCTGGCGATCCCATCGCTCACTGTGAAGGTGCATCTTTCTGGTGCAGCCCCAGGCACACACACACAGCCACACACACAGCCACAAACACACACACACAGACACACAGACACAGACACAGACACAGACACACACACACACACACACACACACACACACACACACACACTCACACACGAGTGCTCCGCTCGGCAGTTCTCAGAAGGCTGCCGTACTGAGTTACCTTCCTGCAGCACAGACCCTGGCCATGCCCTCCCCATTTCCCACCTTCACTTTCTCAGAGGGTTTTAGGAGGATGGACCTGGCCTCCTCCCAGTCTGCTCTAGCTCTCAACAGCTGACCAGCCATAAGCTGGGCATGCACTAGGAGCAGACAGTAGGAAGGAGGAAGGTAGGGGCGCAGTGCTACAGAGCAGAGGCAACTCCAAAGGGCTGCAGCCCTGCTCAGGACACTACCGCAGGTGAGTGCTACAGGCAGGGCTGCTACTGTCTCTTCTGTTCTCTAGCCCAGCCCCTTCCCCAGGGAAGTGGGAGACACAGCCAAGCTCCCCAGGCTTAGTGCTTCTCTCTACTCAGGTGTCTGTAAACTAACAAGTCCTCCTCACCCGTGACTTCCGTCTCATCTCTTTAATTTCGCCCGCCATTTTTTCTAGGAGGGCTCCTGGCCACCAGCCTCTGCAGACCCATCTACCTCCCCGCTTGCAGGACGCACCCGCACATAGGGTCCAGCCTTGGACTTGGACTGCACGGCCCATCGTTTCCTCAGTCTAGCTGTGGTCTCTGTGTTGGGTAAAGAAAGCTCCATGGCCGATGCCAACAGACTCTGTTAGAGAAAACTGGGACACTGAAGCCCCAAACTCAAGCCAGTGTTTATATTTTAAAGAGATGAGAAAAGAATTCAATTGCCTGGCATCCGAGTACATCCTTTTCACTGTCTTCTCCTTTGTTAAAGATATTTCTAGATCTTAAGTCCCAAAACAGATCACAGAATCATATTAACAGACACACATAAAGAATTTGACAAAATGTATCTATTCCTGAATTTTTAAAAGTTACTCACTATAGGTGAAATAGAAGAGAATTTCTTTAACTAGATTAAGTGGCCTCCATAAAACCACTGAGCTAACATCACACTTCACAGTTAAAGACTAGGTGCTTCCATTCTCACATCAGGAAGAATGCATGGATAGCCAATCATCCCATTTCTATAAACCATGCTGAAAGTTCTAGTCAGTGCAATAATACACCCAAAATAAAGAAGGCACATAACTGGGCAGGAATTGCAATGCCTGTTTTTAGGGAAGGCCATTAGCAAGGTTTCAGGACAAAAGATCAATATGAAAAAGAAATTGCATTTTGGTTTGCTGGCCACTTAAAATAAGAAATACACCCAGAAATGGTGCACACGTAACATCCCTGCACTCTGGGACATAGAAGCAGGAGGACAATTTGAGCTCACACAGGCGACTTGGGGACTTAGTGAGGCCCATGTTAAATAAACATAAAATTTAAAAAGCTAGGACATAAGTCAGTGAGATTCCCCTAGCTTAATTCCCAGTGTGGCATACATGAGAGGCGGGGGAGGGGGATGTGTGGGGAGAGAGCACTCAAAGCACAGAGACATAATGTAGCCACCAAAAGACTTCAAGAAACAAAATGTGGTGTGTGTGTGTGTGTGTGTGTGTGTGTGTGTGTGTGTGTGTGTGCATGTGTGCGTGTGTTACAGCGACATCATTGAGATGCTGTCTCTCCTAGCTGGTGGACTCCATGCACTGTAGGCGAAACTCAAGCAATGTGTCTTTAGAAACTGACAAAATTGGCTGAATCCAGAGGTGCACACTGGCCATTTCAGCACTTCCTCTGGGAGGCTGAGGCAGGAGCACCGCAAGTCCAATTCACTGATTCCTATCTGGGAAGTTGGTGAGAAGGCCCTGTTTTAGATAAAAATGGTTTGGGGTCAGCTCAGGGTTAGAGCTCTCCTGGGTTTGATCCCCAGAACCAGAGGCACATAAGATTTGAAACGTTGCTTCCAAAGTTCAGGAGGAAATGAGAAGTGCTCATTACGGTCTAAATTACCTTAGAAGAAAGGCACACACTTGCAGTTTGCCTGATCCCAGGGCTTACTGGAAGGCTCTATGGTGCAGGCTGACAACTGGACAGCAGATCAGGAGGAGTCTACACAGCTGATTGTTTCGACAAGGGTTAAGAAAATGGTGGATATGAAGTCTTCTAGTTTATCATTCTTTATAGCTGAGTAATACTCCATTGTATAAAAATACCACATCTTTTCCAACTTGCTCTTAACCACCCAGCAGAAAAGCATAAAATGTAAAGCTAGATTAGTATGCTGAGCTGTAAAAGGCTTAAATCAACAGCTTCCAATTTTGCCAGTTTTGCCAATAACCCACTGTGATTATGAAACATTGGACTATGTATACAACCACTTTTTCTTAGTTCAATGAGAAGAAATTTTTTGTACCAATAACAATTAGAAAAATTATTACATGCACATCCTGTGTTCTGTATAACTATGAGGACAACAATATGCATTGTATCAATTATTGGGAATGTACTACTAATGTGTTTTGAAACTGTCACATTGTTATTTCTTATTAAAAGTAATAAAAGATTTTTTAAAAAAGAGAAACAAGAATTACTAAGAATAAAATGTAACATAAATATTGGGAAAAAAGAAAAAAACTGGTAGATAATGTGTTCAATGAATGGTGCTAAGCGATGGGCTATCCGCAGCCAAAGAGAACAGAGTTTGCACAGATACAGATACAGACACAGGACACAGACTACTGCCCAGCAGACACCTGATCAGAACGCATAACTCCTAAGGCTTCCAGGAGTGGCACAGGATGGTTCCTGCCTGTGCTTGGATTCTGAGATGCACTTCACGAAGAGCCATGTGATGTGGGCGGCCACAGAGGGAAACACGCAGACTGGACTCCTTAAGGTAGACATGTGGCTGCTCAGAAGGCAGAGCTAGGAGGATGCAGGGCAGTCCAGGGGCCCTGGTGGGACACCGCCGCACCGTGTAGGATGGAGGACTGGGGCCGACCACTGGTGCCTGTTTCCTCACTCTTTCTCCAGCCAGTCTGGATTTCTGCCTGAAATGCACAGGCATCCACTGAGCCGTCTGAGCCCAGCGCTCAGCTGTTCCAGGTGGCCTGAATCTCCACTGCCCAGGCTGCTTTCCATGCGCCCTAGGACTCCGAGTCACGTGTGCACCCTCTGCCCTCCAGCCTCGAGCAGCTGGCCTTCGCGGACTTGTACACATCCTGCTGTGTACTCCATGTTCGTCTGGACCTGCGCTTTCCTCTGAGTGTAATTCTGCCTTCCTCCATTCCTAGCCTTTAAGTCTTCTTACAGGTTTACTTTTCCTAGCACGTCATGGCAAATCCCCCTGTTGCTTATTCTCGCAAAGCCTGGGCTTGTCCTTCCAGTCCCCTTCCACCACATAACCCATTAAAAAACAATCTTGCTGCTGCTGGCCCCGGCAGGGGATCCTGCAGGCAGTCTCTGCAGGAAGCATGCACCAGCAGAGAGAACACATTCGTATACATGTGCCTAAAAATCATAGCAGAACCAAACTGATTTAGCAAAGATGAGTCTCAGGCATAGCATTTAGATTTGTAAGTTTAAAGTAAAAATCATTCCCACAGATCAATAGAAAGAAAATGAATGCTTTAAATCTTTGTGGTTCCATCTGCGCATCAGACATTCCCATGTGCTCCTAGAGTGATGAACTACAGGCTTCACCTGCTTGCAGGAGAAAGTAGTGGACAAGTTCAAACCTGTTCATGTGGGGAGACACCCTGGCACCCCTCATAACATCGCTTTTGCCGAGCATAGCTGGCTGCAGAACATCTGGACTGGGTGACGTCAGCAAAGCAGCATAGCACGTGCAGGTGAAGCCCTTGGAGCTGAACAGCTTAGAGACCACTGATACTGGGATTGAGAGAGCAGTATGTCACTCAACACAGGGCAAAAGGATTCTGGGTAGGACACTGCATGTTAGCACTGAGTTTACACCACCTTTGTTCTGCCATGTAAGTCCTGGCAGTCAATTTCTCATTGATGTTCTTTCAGAAAAGTTTATGATTGATGTCACTTTGTCGTTGCAACTAAGCATCAAAGGTATTTTGCAGTATCTATGACAACCTTTAGCTCCTATGGCAGTGACTTCTGATGGTTCTATTTCCAAAGAGGAATCCACTTATCCTTGGCTAGGATAAGGATGGGAATTCAGCTGATAATTAGAGTCTTGGGCCAGCCAGATAGCTCAGTGGACTAACATGCCTGCTTAGGCAGACATGAGGATCAGGGTTCAGTCCTTAGCATGCCACATTGACCCCACCTCCAGGGGCTCACTGAGAGGGTGACTCAGACTGGGCATGGTGGCATGCAGCTGTAATCCCAGCACTTGGGAGGCTGAAAACAGGGGATCACTATGAGTCCAGTCTGTATAGTGAGACCCTGTAGATCCTGTACTAAATACATAAAATAAAATAAAATAATAAATGAGAGGCTTTGGGCTGGTCAGATAGTTCGGGGTCTAAGTGCCTGCCTAGGCAAGCACAGGCACCATGCTGACCGAGCCTACTGGCAAGACTGGGCATGGTGCAGTGCACCTGTAACCCAATGCTGGAAAGGCTGAAAGCAGGAGATCACTAGGAGTCTGAGCTGTGTAGTGAGACCCTGCACCAAAGAAAGAGAGAAACAAAGGAGAAAGAAAGGAAGAAAGGAAGGAAGGAAGGAAAGAAGGAAGGAGAGGCCAGTGATCTAGGACAGGAAACTAAGTGCCTCTCTCTGGCTTTCACACAGAGTAAACCGGTCAGGTGATGGTCGTGACTCATCCAGATGACTGACACTGACAAAAGTTCTACAAAATGCTGTACATGGTTTCAAGGTAAATCCTCGAGATTTAACTGATCTTGTCAGATACAAAAGTTACATGTTCTGTTATATAGGTGTTGCCTTAACTTGGCCTTGACCATCTAGCAGAAAAGTTTAACCATGAGGCATAAAAAGCAAAGCCAGATTAGTATGCTGAGCTGTAAAAAGTTCAAGTCAACAGCTTCTAACATTGCCAGTTCTGCAGATAACCCGATACTATTATGAAATATTGGACTATGTTTATCTATTTTTATTTATTTATTTTTTTTGTGTGGGACCGGGGTTCAAACTCATGACCTTATACTTGTCAGGCAGGCACTTGTGCCACAGAGCTATCTCCCCAGCCCTGGACTATGTTTATAACTACTTTATCTTAGCTCAACGAGAAGAAATATTTATACCAATAGTGTTTAGAAAAGTTATCATGTCTGCATCTTGTACTCTGAACAACTACTATGGAGACGATAATACACAGTATTGTATTAATTATTGTGGGTGTCCTATTAATGTGTTTTGAAACTGTCTCATTGTTATTTCTTATTAAAAGTAATAAAATTATAAAAAGGGTCTTAATTTGGAAAGAAAGAAAGAAGGAAAGAAAGAAAGGAAAGGAAAGGAAAGAAGGCAGGAAGAGGCACCAGGCCTCACCAAGAGTTATGAATTTTAAGTTGAAGAAAACCTTCTGCCTTTTGCTCCTGCATATTGGTCTATAGCTTCCAAACTATTGAAGACATTACCCAAATCAAGAGAATACATTGTCCTACCTTACAAAGTTAAAAATGAGAAAATGTAAAACTGCTAAATTTGTACTCACTCAGGTAGTGCTGCTCCAAAACTGCTGAACTAGATTTGAAAAGAAATTGTTCCCTTCAAGGGGGGCATGGGGCTCTAGAGGAGATCCCCAAGGCCCAGGAAGGTGGGGCATCTGCAGCTTCACTGCCCAGCAGCACAACTGGATCAACACATCCAGGGCCACCAGTGGATAACACTGCCACCCCCAACTCAGGACCTCAGTAGCAACGCAGAGGCCAACACTGAAAGGGTCCCTTGAGCCCCAGTGCCCAGCTGCCCTCACCCATCAGGTGGCCTCCTCACTGCCTCAAGCACCCACCCTCTCCTCATGACCCAAGCAGGATGCAGGCATGGGGACTTTTATCATCGTGTGCTACTGTAATATAGCAGGTGGGAGAGGTAAGTACTTGAAGGAGTAATGCTGGCTACATCAACTGACTTACAAAGTGAGTTCTGATCTTAGTTCTGCTCATGAAATAAAAGGGAAAAGGCCCTCCATGCAGGAATCTGTTGGAAGAAGGGAAGAAAGAAACAACCAAGAGCAAATCCACTTAGCAAGCAACTTGGGGTATGAGGCAGAGTAGAGATAGGACTGAGAGGCTCACAGGGAAAAGTAGGAAGATGCATTATGGGAGAGACTGAGCTCAAGCGAGGGGACAGAGGAGAGTGGATGGGAGCACAGGGGAGACTGAGGACCCTGTGCAGTCACTCAGGGCACCTTTCTATGTCAGTAGGAATGAGGCAACTGCATTGTTCTATGCTATGGCAAATTGGGGCTTCCTGTCTTTAGAAGAAAGAAATAGCTGGAAGCAAACTGTTTAAGCTATGGAGGCAGCAGCCTACAGACAGGCTGCACCTCATATGCAGTAGGCATGCAGACAGGCTGCACCTCATATGCATAGTGTGTTGTGCTAGGGTGAAATGTACTTTGCAGTAATCATAAAAGCTTCATGGATAGTTCCTGCCTGAGGAAATACACTGTGGAGGGACTACCTAGAGAGGAAAGCGGACGATCTCTAATGTCAGTGTGATAAACACCAGATGTGCCAAATCACCTACACCCAATATAAGCACATGTACATTAAGATAAATAGCTCATGAGGGAAGGCAAAGGGACCAACAGCCCCAGCCCAAGCAAGCAATGCTGGAGAAGGGTGAGGTGAATTCTTGCAGCTCCTTCTAATGTTGGTGGGTAATTCCAGACCTCTAGTGACTATCTCCACATCAAAATATTCTGTCACCAAGACATCAGGATGTGCCTGGATTCCTGTTTGGGAGTATATGAGAATGAACCCAGGCCTCTGCACATGAGGCATGGACTCTACAGCTGAGCAGGCGGCCTCTCCAGCCTGAAGCACACAGTGACTCACCAGCTGGAGACCCTTTCATATGAAGAGCAAGCCTGTGTACATGCCTACTGCATATGAGGAGCAGCCTGTCTACATGCCTACTGCATATGAGGTGCAGCCTGTCTAAAGGCTGCTGCCTCCATAGCTTAAATAGTTTGCTTCCAGCCATTTCATTCTTCTAGAGACAGGAAGCCCCGATTTACCATAGCATAGGACAAGCTCGTCTCTCCTGCTGGCTTGGGCTTTCTTCACTGAGTTCCTAATTGATGGTATGCATCTTTATGTTGAACACCAATACATAAGTTTCACACTGAGTCCTTCAACATATATAGCATCATGGAGATAAGTACAACATGGATTCCCTGACTGAGCAATATAGGAAAGAAACAGATTGCATGAAACAGTTTCAAAAAGATATACAAGAAAATAAAATCTCAATCACAAGTTGGCAAAACCATATGAATGAAAGTGAAGATAGAGTTTCACATCATCTGGTAACCCAGCTGGGCCGTGCACCTGCCGGGTAAGGACCCTCAGCCCTCAGGCCCTAGGGCTGAAGCAAGCTGCCTTGTGACAGCGTCTTCTCTCAGGGCTCTTTTCCAGCTCACCACCATATTCTCCATGTGCACTCCCAGGAGCTGTCCAGAGTGGACATGCCAGAGGTCAACGGAGACCAAAGTCAGGCCCAACAGGATCTGTAGCCCCTCCCTGCCTACTCCAAGCTATCTCCTATATCACTGACTGAACAGACGGTGGAGACATGGGTGCTGGGGAAGGGGCAGGGCAGCAGGCATCAGCTTAGAGAATCTTGAACCCCTCCAACATGCAAGTGTCTATGGAAGCTCACCCACATGGACCTGAATGCATGTGTGTGGCCACCCTCGAAGTTCCGGCATTGCCTGGAGTGGACACCTCCCACTCTTAATAAGAAGCCCCTGGAGAGCCAGGGCTGTATTCTTGGCAATAGGGACCCAGGCTCACGGAGACACAGATGGCAGTGGTGCAGATGAGGCTGAGACATGGTGACCTCGCCCTTGCTTTTCCTGTCTTAAGTCACCTTCTACCTCTTCACTACCTAGGAACCCCCTGCCCTGCATTCTGTCTGAGAACTGGAGAGAAAGGGAGTTGACACATAACCCAGGAGACACAAGGACTGTGCACTGCGTGGTGCTCTGGCGTGTGTTCTGGTCAGGCAAGGTAGGCATGCCTTTCTCTTTGGACATCACTGCTCAGTCCCAAAAAGAGAGTGTTTTTAACACACTGCACATTATCTTTAAAGTGCAACAGAAAGCCAGAAATTGGAAAATAAACTTACTTTGCTCTAGGAATGAACCCGGAGTCAGCACTTACTCTGCCTCTGAGCCACACTGCCAGACAAGAAGCCAATGCCCTCCTGTACTTATTACCAACTCAACTTCAAGCCACCTCCTATGAGGAGCAGGGGTGACCTGGACAGCACAGCTCTGCAGGTGAACAGAGTTTACTGGAAGGATGGCAGAGAGCAGCCTTCAATGAGAGGTGGGCAGGGGCTCCTTGCTGGAGTGAGGACAGGGCAGTGCAGTTGAAGCTCCACACAGGGCAGACACAAATATGCAGGTACCCCTTAGCCTGCTCCATGAGTGGGTACCCAGCACCCCCAGTCCACCATTGTCAGTGCCTTCTAGAGGTTCCCAGGTGCCAAAGGTCAGACCTGGGGCTTGTGCCTCCTCTCTCATCCTCAGCACACAGCTAGTTCCAGGTCAGCCCTCACACATTACGTGCTTTCTGGTTCTGAGATAGTGTCCTGCTATGAAGCCCAGGCCGACCTCAAACTCTTGGTGGGCAATCTTCCACCTCAACCTCCTGAGTGCTGGGATTACAGGTGTGCACCACTGCACGTGGCCACAAATTACAAAAACACAGTTAGTTTAATAGACCCAGACAAATTATGAAGAAGCTGCTTTCTGTATAACTTGCTAAGGGAAACACTGCTGCTCTTGCCTTCTTCTCCTATCTACTCTGCAGGGAGAGGCTGAAGGGGCTGGAATCACTTTAAGCAAGCAATATTCTTTCAAGCCCTACTTTTGTTTATTAGATTTTTTTTTCACTCATTAGCTAACATGAAAGAAAGATCTCACTCTTTCTGACAGACACAGTAGGTCCGTAGGCAATCTGGAACAAAGACATTGTGAAAAGATCCATGTGTTCAGTGGGGTGCACACCCCAGGCCCTGTGGAACATGTGCTCCAAGCCGGGCAGCCACCTGCTTCCCCGGACACTGCACTCTCTAAAGGTCTGAAGTGGGTGTTAGTTCTGCTGGTAAAGTGGACACGATCTCATCTGAGATGCAATGGGGGGCCTGCGTAATGCTGAACTGCGCTTTCCTCTCCACTGTGGGGAGCCAGGCAGTTGCAGGCTACAAAAAATAAACCCACCGTCTCTTTGCAGGTGTGAGCAGTTTTTGTCACTTGATTGCTGCCCACCGCAAGGCAGAGACTGCAGCCTCTTTTGTCTCTGACAAGAACATTTGTTTTGTGTGTCAAGCCTGGCTGCAAATCCAATTCACACCAAAGGCGCACGAAGGCTGTGCCTTGCTTCTTCACACGAGACTTTTGACAAGGACACGGTTTTCACTGCAAGGGTAATTTGGCTCGAGGTGTTAGTGTGGGTGGCAGATAGCACTTCACTGGGACATGAGGATCGGCTGATCCTGTGTGCTGCTCTGCAGGGTGGGGGGAAGGATGCAGGCACACTGGGCAGGTGTTGGGGCTGTGGGGTGCCGAGCCCACGAGTTGGACCATGCAGGAGTCGGGGTGGAAATGGGGGTGTTCCCACCCCAGTGAGCAACAGGGAGCTGTGAAGCACTCAGGCAGCTGTGGCCGGGGCTTCTGGTACTGGTTCTTAATCGGGCTGAGGAGAAGCCTCTTAGCCCAAGATGCAGTCCTGAAGAAGCCAGCAAGGGGTGGGTATCTCTCCAGAGCAGGGCGCCACAGCCAGGAGCTCCTCCCCGCCCCTCTAGGAGTGTGTTACGTGGAAGGTTATCCGAGTCATGGTAGCTTTCGCAGCCCTCAACAGGTTGTTTGCGAAGGTCCTGGCTATTTGCCCCTGGGGGCAGGGCCAACTGCAAGATCACAACCCTCTGCTCAAACTCACAGCTATCACTGCCTGCACCGGGCGTGTCCTCACGTGGCCGCCGCAGAGCCTGGCCGCTTCCTTCTGCCCTCAGACTGACGCACATACGCTCTTCCATGACACCTCCTCATGGCCACACAGCAAGGTGTCTTGGGCCAATGGTCCTTCTTTCCTTCCTGAGCTAAGGAGAGCCTTGCCCTGTCTTACTTTCCTCTCGCTCAAACACTTCCGTGTTAGGTCTGAGAATGTAGCTCAGTGGGGCAGTGCTTGCCTGGCACACACATGGGCTTGTATTTATTTCATCCCCAGCGCCAGAAGCAAAGACTTATTTCTGCGCCATTCCCTGGATTCCCCAGTACCACAGAACACCAGCACAGTGTAACTGGCTCTTAGTGCGACAAGGACACACGGTACCTCCACTGCGGGTTTCTGGCACCATTTGCCTTACCTTACTATGTAAGTGGAGGAGCCTGCATGTTTCCCCATTGAGGTGCACACTGCTTCCTGACATGCAATCGCTATGTAGCACTGACTAAGCTTGCACGTGTAGCAGCCACAGCGGGGGAGGCCCGGAGCCAGCCTGGAGATGGGCAAGCCACTGGGCTGCAGTGTGGACGCGGGGAAGGGCAGGGTCGCTAGCCTGCAGCATATATGTGGGGACTGGCAGGGTTGTTGGCCTGTAGCGCAGTCAAGGGGAGAGGCAGGGCCTCCAGGCTGCAGTGCAAACTCAGAGCTATGAATCGAGAGGGTACCAGGCCTCCACAAAGATGGGAGCAGAGGGCCCTCCAGGACAGCTGCTTCTTGGAACATAGGCAGAGCTTTAGGCAGAGGGGCACTGAGCAGGGATGTGGAGCAGCGCCTGCCTCACGAGGACATCTGCAGATGACACAGGCCAGCTGCTTGCAGGGCCACCATGGTGACCAAGAGCAGCTCATAGGAGATGAAGGAAGCAGAGGAGCCGCTCAGCATCCTCACTCCCATCTGCCTTCTGCCTGTGCCAGACCCAGTTACTGGCCCTCTGCCCATGCAGCCATGAAGACTTCTGGGCGTCCCTTCTCACCACAGTGCACACTTTTTTTCCTCACCTGGTAGGGCTGGGGCAATAGTTTAAGAAGACCTCAGAACAAGAGGGAAGGCAGTGCCTTTCTGCATTATGTGGTGTGTTTATTTCCCTTCAGTGTAACAAAGCGCCAGTGTAGCATAGGAAAACCCAAGCTGCCTGCTGGCAGTGGTTTCTATCTGTGCTACCTCCTCAGTGACACTGGCCCTATTGCACCATATCCCAACATGCCCTTGGATGCAACATCCTCCCACTAAGGATTCAGGCCAAGGACTGAACCTGCAACTCTGGGACTTTTAGGGACACACAGAGGCCGGCAGATAGTGTCTAGACAACAGGGTTGAATACACTCCAGAACTAGTCATGATTTAAAAAAAAATCAGATTTCTAGAAAGGTGGAGGGAGAAAACATATTCAAAAGGCCAGCCTACATAGGACTCAGCATGTGGAGATGAGAGTTGAAGAGCTGACAAACTGGCACTGGTATCTACTGTGACAGTGCTAAGGGAGGGGTTTGACAAGATGTGCTGGATCAGGAGCTGTGCCTTCAGGTCTAGACTGCTGCTGCTGCTGCCAAGGGGGTCTCAGAGCTGCATGTGTGGCACCTCTCCTCTCACTCTTCTGCTTTTTGCAAAGCCATAACGCATGTGCTAATGAAAGCCTGACTCTAGCTCGCCAGACACCGGTCCTTCTCTCTGGAGCTTCCTGACTTGCAGGACAATGAGACGGTGATATCCTACTCATTATGGAGTCTGCAATCTTGGGGCTTTGGTGATAGCTGCGCCAGAGGAACTGGGACACACACAGGAGCCAAGCGCCATGCAAGAGGAGCACTTGTCCGTCTCAGCACCATGCTGCTCCCCAGATTCTTACATTCAGGCCACATGGCTCTGTTATGTTACTGCCTTTCAATATTTATCAAACCAGGAGAAATTTGCTTTCGTGGAAGGTCTTTGAAAATTGCTGCTTAACGATAAGATCATGATAATCATCATATTTATCTAATTAGCTCTGTAGTTATTTGAATTCAAGGCAACTAAGGATGCTAGATTAGGAATCCTAATGCTAGGAGCCAGAGTTATGCTTTCATTAGAACATTTGCCAAAAGTTGGCATCATTTAAACCAAGTTTTAAAAATTTAAAAAGCCCAGAAAGCATGTCTCAGTAGTCCCCTTAAAAGAAATGTCCTGTAAAAGCAGATTGGTGAGTTTTTCATGTGTCTGTGGATCTGGCACATAAAATTCTATTTGGCAATGAAATGTGTATGCATGCAAAGGGCACTTGTTCTTGGAATTCTGACTCATTGTCTTCAATCAAAGGGTATAACACATCATCTTGGAATTAAGCTTCCCTAAACATATTTATATTTATACATTTATGAGAGAGACAGAGAGGGGGAGAAAGGGAGGGAAGGAAGGAGGAGGGAGGGTAAGTGTCAGCACAGCCTCTGGCTCGTCTTGCCAATGGATATTTGACAGTCTTAGGACATCCTTTAGGAGGATATAATGTTCCTCTAAATGCTTCTCAATAACATCAAAGTTAATCATTATATTTCCTCATATAAGCAAGACTGGGCCAGGAAAGTTAATGAAGCGCTGGATATCTGTGTCACAGTGCCCTACGAAGGCTTCATTAAGCCAGCAAGCAGGCCCTTGAAAACTGTCTCTTAGAAAGGACTCAGGACTATTTGTCTTTCTGTTATTTACCTCCTTCTCTCCCTTTCCCTCACTCAGGGCCTTCTTTCTTTCTTTCCTTTGTTTCATATTGTCACAGGGTCTCCGTATGTTTTCCACTCAAGCCTCCAACTCCAATGCTAGGAGATCTTCCTGCCTCAGCCCCCTGTATTAGCCACATCTGCCTCCGTGGCCTCGTGCACCACTTGATGCACTCTTCCTGCCGAACCTGCTTCCTATCTGACATCCACACATTTCTGGCCCAGGCAGTCGCCAGTCCTCCTGAGGGCAAGGGTGGGGGAGCGTGGGGTGGTGCCCTGTCATCTACACTACAGCCCAGCAGGACAGCTCCTTCTGAGGGCCTCTCCTCTGCTGAGCATTGTGTGCCTCTGCCTGTGCCCAGGGATGGGGGAGCAGAGTCTTAACTTTTCACACACACTGGGGAAGAAGAAAAATCCCCAAACTTTACATAGTTCTCCCAGGTAGCAAGGAAGCCATGAAAGCTTTAACACACACACACACACACACACACACACACACACACACACACACCAAAAAAAAATAAAATTGATGGAATAACTTCAATCTGAGCAGAGACCTGACAGGGCTGCATTCCTTCAACAAAGGACTCCAGGGACACTGCAGTTCCACAACAGTGCCACTGCCCAAATGTTAGCACAGGGCAGATAAGCAGCGGGCAGAGGGGGTGACAGGGAAGCCCAGCTCAGCCCAGCAGTGGAGGTCCCGTGTCCTTGGCCCGGCCAGTCTGAGTGGGACTCAAAAGGTGGTGGATTTCAGGGTGCACATCCCCAGGCCCCCGAGGACTTCTCCATGCCCTTAGTTTCTTCTGGCTGCTTCCCTCTGGACACACTAATGCCCCAAATTAGAGGCTGGTGCTTGGCCTCCTCAGACCCAGCCAAAGCTACTGCGTATGGTTTTCCTTCCAATTATCGTAGCCCCATCTATCCCTGTCAGATTAAACAAAGCCAAATAAATAAACAAGCACCAAATAGCAAGTAAATATCCAGAGCATAGGACTCACGAATCCAAGATTCGGGGTCCTCCTCTCTGTAAAATTCATTGCCATGACACCTCAGAAGATACTTTCTAAGTGTTGCTTTGAATAAATGGTGCTGAGCTGGGAGGAACAGGCTGAGTGCACCTACGGAAAACAGAACTGTGACCTGCTGCCCATGGAGGGCCACCTCTCAGAAAGCACAGCCGACCTGGCCAGGCACCCAAGCTGTCTTCAAAACCTGTTGGGTCCCAGACGGCCGGGTTTGAGGTCAAGGACAGCTCAGTGTCACAGAGCACTTGTGCGGCACGTCTGAGACATGGCTTCTGTCCTCAACACTACAAAAACCAACACAACTGGATTCTATGTTCTGGCCTCTAATTTTGACAGAAGAACAACCATTCAATGACAAAAAAAAAAAAAAAAAAAAAAAAAAAAAAAAAAAAAAAAAAAAAAAAAAAAAAAAAAAAGACAAATCAGCTCTTCTAAGCTGACCTCCTCCTGGAGATCAAGATTTTAGGAAGCTGCTTCTAGCGAGGGACACTATGGCAAGAGCCTCTGACCAGGGAATGCCTGAACCCTCTTTTCTCAGCTAAATGAGCAGTACATTTGATAAGACAAATTCCAAATTAAAAACAACACTTTCAACTCTCTTTAGAGCGTTGATACTATGATACTAACAATGGCAACTTAGGGGTTTGATCTCCTTGCATCTAAATAGAAAACAGCAGACCTGTGATGTGGCTCTGCCTTGATCCGGGCGCAGGAAACCCTTGTGGAGATGGACTGGCTCCCCTGCCTGTTGCTGCCAGCTGAGTCTCAGGGCTTCGACTCCCCACGGCTCTCACCACTGGGTCTTCCATGACCTCACACAGTTGCAGTGACTCTCATGTCTTAGTGAGTACTGAGGAGAAACAGGAATCCAGTCACAAATAAATTAAATGTCAGCTTTAAGTGCCTCAATTCATTCACTGGCTGTTAATTAATATTTATGAGCCAACCAATATTTATGTGCTAAGTCTCTGAGAGACATGTAAGATTGCTCAATTTTAATTATTGAGAGTAATGTGGTAGTTATCAAAGAGAAAATTACACCAAATTAACTATTTGTCATCTATGCAATTTTCCGTGTGCTTCTTGGGAGGCGCTAGCTCAAGGGCGCTGATCGTCCTCCTGCCCTGTCAAGTCAAGCTCTGACTCCCACCGACTATCAGTCTGAAGCCAGAAGAAAGTCATTTGGACATTGGATTGATAAACACAGTAGAATCTCAAAGTATCTCTGGTCTGATTGGTTTTAATTTCAATGTAAATGAGGGACCATTGAGGTCAGACCTCAATGCATTATACAGAGTTGATTAATATGTTGGTTAGAGACAACCTACTTGAATCACAATAGGAAGATTTTTTTAAAAATTGTATGCTATTCTAAGCTCAAAGCAATTAAACTAACTTCTCCGAAGAGAGGCGTGGTTGGCTCTCACTGATCCTCAGCCCCATTTCCCTGAGACAGAATAGGCTGTGCTTGGACAGCCAGGCTCCCATGTGTCTCAGCTAACAGAAGGGCTTCTGAAGGGGCAGGGCTTCTAGGAGTCATTCCTCTCCACTCCTCCATTCAGTTGCCTGTCCTGCCAGGGTGAGTTTGCCCAGGAGAGGCACAGATTTCACACTGGCAAGTGGAAGTGACTCCTGGCTTAGCAGGACTGCTGGGAGGAACCCGGGATCCTGAAGAATCTTCCCTTGTTTCATTTTGCTTGGTACCAGGAACTGAACTCAGGACCCTGCGTTTTCCAGGTAAGCACTGTGCCACTGAGCCATCTCCTCAGCCCCCTGATGAGTTTATGAAGCTTCCAGGAGGTCTGTTCTGAACTATCTCCCCACAAACTCACCAGTAAGAGTAACACTTTGTGTCCTGAAGTTCCTGGTAGAAAATCTGTGACTTCCGTCCAAACACCTTTCTACCTGACACAGAGAATGGCCAGGGCCAGAGCTAACCAGGCTTAGCCGAGCAGAGCAGACCTTACGTACACATATAGGAACCACTTGGCCATTAGAAGCATGCACAATTTTATGTGGACATTTTAAAAAGTTTAACAATTCAAGTAGAGCTTTGAGGAAGAAGTAAAACAGAAGAAAGATAAAATGTATCATTTGGAGTCTGGGGTGATAGCTCAGTGGTCTAAGTGCCTGACTAGCATGCACAAGGACCTGGGTTTGATCCCTGGTACCACATGACATGCCACGGAACTCAGGCATGCTATGTAGGACACCAAAACCGGGTATGGTGGTGCACGCCTGTCATCCCAGCACCAGCGAGGCTGAGACAGGAAGATCAGTGTAAGTCTGAGCTCTGTAGTGATAAATAAACAATTTAGAATAATAACAATAAGGGCAGCCAAACAGTTCAGCAAATTAACACACCTGCAAGGAGGTGCAGGGGCCAGGGGTTTGATCCCTGGGCCTACTGTGCTAGCTCACCCCTGAGGCACACTGAGATGGCAATTGAGACTGGGTGTGGTGGCAGAACATATAATCCCAGCTCTTAGAAGGCCAAAAACAGGTAGATCACTACAAGTCTGATCTAATAGTGAAATCCTGAGTACCCTGTAGATCCTTCCCTAAAATACAATAAACAAATAATAAAATAAAATAATAACAATAAAACGTACACATTTGAAGGAAAGGTATGTATTAAGAAAAAAAAAATAAGACAGGGTATTGTGGTACACACCTATAGTCCCACACTCAGGAGTCTGAGGCAGGAGGATGACTGTGAGTTTGATACCGGCCTGGGCTACAAGGTGAGCTCAAGGTCAGCCTGAACTTCCTAATAAGACCCTGTCTCAAATGGACCAAAAATAAATTAATCAATTAAAAATTATAAAAGAAAAGAAATATGGCTTGCAGGGTTTAATAACTTTGAGAAAGACAGGTGTCTGATTTAACCTGACTGTTCATGGAGAACCAGCTATGCAGAAGGAGGGTGGTGGGCGTGTGCTAGGAATTAAATAACATGAGGCAGAAAACCTCTAAGGAGAAGGTGAGAGCTTTAGACGCAGCACCTAAGCATTCTCAGCTATGATACATTGCTTTTTATTTACTATAAAGAGAAAAAGTCAACAATACAGAATTTGAAAACAAGATAAGAGATTAACAATGATTAATATATTGAGTATTGTTATCTTCAAAGTAGTTGCTCCAAAATAGGGCATGCACAACTGATCAGGCAATAGAAGCACAGAGCGTTTTTTCATGAACTAAAAGAAATCAGTAGCATGGCTATTATTATATATATTAAAATTTTCCCTTCCTTCTTTTCTCTTTTCACCCAATACATCCACACCACTGAACACATCACTCATATGCCAAGGAGAAGATGAGAGGGAATTCATAAATTCCTACCAGCTGTCGAGATTTGTGATACTCAGTCACACACCTAGTACACTTTCGGTACAGTAGTATCCCAAGAAGAATAAGTTCTTTACTATGCCAGTATGGAAATGAGTCCTCAGCGCTAAAAATCATTCTCTATTTTCTGTAACTTGCCTGGAGAGCACTGATGGAAGTCTGCACCTAACAGCAGGAGGCTGGAAGAGTGCAAAGGGGAACAAGGAGTGCAGTGATGCTACGTTGTGTACTATGCACTCCAACTTGCGCTCAGGCCAGTGCAAGGGCCCCATGACCCATCAGCTGCCAGGACCTCTGCTGCCGTGTCATTTCAATGCATACATTTGCGGGTCTTGAAAAGACTTTCCAAAACACAATTTCTCTTTGTTCAGAAATAGCTAATTCAATGATTTTACTGTGTGATGAAAAGATATTTGGGGGCTAGGATACATTCACTGGCACAGCACTTGCCTGGAATATACAAGAGTCTGATCTCAGTTCCTAATACCAAAACCAAACATTCTTTTTCCACCATTTCCTGTAGGGTACTTAAAATGACCTGAAGGCCACCTCAGAAGGGGACAGAGACAGGCAGGATTGGATGGAGATGGAAGGGTGGAGGCCAGAATCGGTTACAGCAAAGTGAAGAGCACCTCAACATTAAGCAGTTTTAAGTAAAATTTTACTTGATGAGATGTTTCAAGGTCTACAGT
>PVJA010028456.1:0-27509 GCA_004027025.1 Myocastor coypus | reverse complement strand
ATGTGGATTTAGAAAGGTTAATGTTTAGTTGTTTGATCAATCTTATATACCTATATGTATTAATCTAAACTGATCCGATGATGAAAATATGTAATATAACCATTGTTAAATTTAAACAATAAAAGAATTGAAAAAAAAAAAAGGAAAATAATGATTAATGCAAGAGCAAAAGGAATCCTCCCCAAATGTGTATATTCCCTGAAGAGGACTCTCTGTGGGTGTGACAACAGAACCTATCACTGAATAGCAGATGGTTGAAAAAAAAAAAAAAAACTGTATCCTAGATTCTAGTTCAAGTTGAACCACAGCAAGTCCAAGTGGTTTAATAAATAATGATTACAATATTCATCTCTTAAAAAACCCACACATGTGCATGTAGCTTAGCTGTCTTTATTTGAAAAATACATTATAAAAACGTTGAAGCAATTCACGAGTCATTTTGAACACTAGCCAAACACCATGCCAGTGTCCTTTTCTGCACCAGGGTTGCCTTATATTTCCACCTTCAGTCAAGAAGAATTGCAGTACATCTTTTCAATTCCCTTAAAATGTGCTGTTCTTTCAGGCATTTGCTTCTTGAAACTCTGATTCTTTGGATCTAAGTTGGTATGTCACTTTTTTGGTAGGCAAGTTTGCCTCTGACGTTTAAAAACTTGGTCTTAATGCATTTCCTAATAAGCTAGATTTGCGTCTTCTGTGAACTGATGCCTACTTACCACTTTATTTCTCTAGGTGATCTGAAAGATCCATGAAAATAAAGGGCATTTTTGATCATAGTGTAGTTCCAAATACCAAAACTTTGAAACTGGTATGATAGAAATTATTAAATAGTGTCACTAACTTCAGCAAAACTTGCTAGTTTCTGAGACTGGTTTAAAATCCTGTCGTGAATGTCTATTTTCTTAAGCAAATTTTAGTATTATGGTTTAGGCAGGTGTCTCCTTTGTTAGACTTCAAGTTCATTAAGGACAGGGATACTGAGTTGTGCAACTTTGTGCCTATAATTTCAAACACAGCGTTATAAGTTAGTAGTACTTTGAAGTGATATCTATTATTATTATTACATTGTTATGGTAAATGATTGTGAATTGATGGATGAATAAACAAATTCAAAAAGGACAAAATAATGGATTACCGATACAAAAAAAATGCATGTCATGTCTCCCCCATAAATTTATTTCCAAGTGACAACACAAAATTAAATTATTCAGAAAAATTACCTAAAGTGAAGAAGCAAAACAAGATATAGTTTGGAAACTACTAAGAATTGAAAGTTAGAGGTTATAATTTCTTTCAAGATTCAGTGAATCTCACTGTTTGGATTTTACCTATTCATTAAGGTATGGACTTTCATTGCTACTGTTTTTGAAAATTTATGACATTCATAAATCTGTTTTCCTTTAGTGACCAGAAAGTCAAGGACTTGGTGTCACAGCAAGATCGTTAAGAGCCACATGGCAAGTTCACGCCTGATGTCTGAAAGCTGCTGCATCTCATTAGGTGCACAGGCCCTGGGTTTCACTGTGAAGTAATAATTCTAAAGAAACCAACTTGGAAGCTCTCACATGACAAGAGTGTGCAACTTTATATACCCAGTCCATTGGAGGAGATTTGCATATCTTCTACTCCTTCTCCAAAGGAATAACTGTGACCAAGTGAGCAGTTGGAAGATTCCTTTTTGTAATAGGAGAAAATTGTATTATAGGTGAAGTATCCAAATCCAAGTACAAAAAAATGCAGGTCACCAAATCACAGGTGAAGAACTGCTAAGAAAAGTACATAATTGTTTTTCAATTTTTCTTAAGGCAGTAAGAATCCTGAGCATTTTACTAATTCTCTTCCCAGACTAAAATCTTCACTTGCTAACATTTGAATGTCACTGCAGGACAAGACAACATCCACCAGGAAGTCTGGCCTCAGGGGCCTCCCTGCTTCCTGCTAGTCCTCCAACAGCACTTCTGCAGTGTCCATGTGTGTCTCCCTCTACTCTTGGCCCTGCTGAGCTGAGTGCTGTGTAGTGTACTAATAGTCACATATGTTATCTCTAGACAAGGCAAGTCAAATTATGGCTGGTGAGGAAAGAAAGAAGAAGCAAGTTACTGAACACAAAATTTTAAAAATGTCTGTCATTCCACTTTTAAGCATTGTTCTTTGAGAGAGAGAGAAAAAGAGAAAGAGACAGAAACACAGACAGACAGACGGACAGACAGACAGACACAGACAAGCAGACAGACAGGCAGGCAGGCAGGCAGACAGACAGACAGACAGGCAGGCAGACAGACAGACAGACAGACAGACAGACAGACAGGCAGGCAGGCAGGCAGGCAGGCAGGCAGGCAGGAAGAGACAGAGAGAGACAGAGGCAGAAGCAGAGACAGAGTCGCGGCAGAGACAGAGGCAGAGTCATGGGCAGAGGCAGTGACAGAGACAGAGACAGAGACAGAGACAGAGAGAATGAACATTTCTGTCTTTCCTCTCCTCATTGCCTCAGGGCATTAACCTACTTTAAACTCAATCTATGAGATGATCTGGTTCTACACCCAAGAGGCATTATTATCACCCAGTTCAAAAGTGCTCAACATATGGACATCATCAAAACCCGAAGTGACTTTATGTTCCTCATTTCTAGTAAACAATTAAAGAAATCTAATCAAGACACATGCCTGTGTCAGGGGCTAGGCAATGTACCATTAAATGTATCATTGAGTTGGGTGCAGAGCTTGCAAGACTCTACAAACTCGTTTTAATTTTACACAGACAAATTGAAAGGCCCAGTGTCTTCATTAGGTTGCAGTTCCCATTTAAAACACAAAGCAAAACCCAGGAAGTCATCATGGAAAACAGAAGCTGCATCTTCAAATCACATCCATACTGGCATTGCACAACTGTAGTCTGATTGTATTTTTAATTAATTCTCGAAATGCACAGTAAGCCAAAGGGACAATTTGAGAATAGTACTTGTCATTTAATTAGTAAATTAAGTTTTTTTAATCTAAAATGTTTCTCTATTTAATTGGTATGTACTGTAGGCCAAAATCTCACCAGCTGGATATTTTCAGGATAAATGGCTTTGCTTATTTCTTTCATTTATCAAGGCAGTGACTTTCCACAAAAAAGGTTGGGTTGAGGTGGAAGAAAATGAATAGGATACCAGAGCAGATTACTTGACACAGTAGATCTTGTCACAGAGAAGGAAAAAGGTACAGCTCCAGGTGCACTCTGGCATCTGTACTACAGAGCATTTACAGGAGGAAGCATTTTAGAGTTCACAGCGCCCACATTTCTTCCTTAGCATAAAACTTTGAAGTTCGATGTAGTAAAATGATGCTTCAGAAGTTATATTCCTAGGTTAAATAGAATGATGTGAATTATTACCCAGGACTCTTCCGTAGGGATTCTAGACATAAAGGATTCCTGGCAGTGTGTAGAAGAGTTGGAAAAGCCCATGGAAGGCAGGTGAAGTGCATGTGAGGGAGACTTGATGAAATTAAATTCTTAATTTGAAATCTTGAAACACCGAGATTTAACTGCATTGCATTTGGTTTTAACACACTGGCAATTACTAATTCATGTGTTTAAATGGAGAATTAGTCAGCTTGTTTCATTTCTCATTCTGAGAGCAGCTTTGTCATTTTGGAGAGAAATTCTATGAACGTTTCTTAATATAATACCAGGCTATGTCAGTTTAGTCTTAACTCACATGTGCAGTGTCTTTACTTTCTTCTTAATTAAACACAGAAACTGCTGATTTGGGAACAGAAATAGAATCTGATGAAGTCTGAATTTCTTTCCAGAAAATATTTTGCCTCTGCCTCCAGATGTCAAAAGTGACAAATAAATGTAGCTCATAGGGAAGGGAGGAGGGGCAAACATACACCCCTTGGGCCAGACTCTTAGGCAGAAAACGACCTCTGTTCTTGCACTTTTTCATCCTAAGGATGAAAGCTCCCATCCGGGATACTTGGGGATGGGGTGGCGCCCTTAGTGTTATTTCCTAGACCAGTCCTAACCCATCATGGAGCACGGGTAAGGAGCAAAAAGAGTTCAATCTAAATTAACTAATTAAACAACTGTTAATGAGTGCAAACTCCCAAAAAGCATGGTGAGATAAATATAGTTTTTTCTAGGATACTAAAATTAGCAATTAAATCAGTGTAAAGAATTCATATCTGCATAAAACATTCCATGAATAAAAACATGTGTGGTAGATAGCTAAAACATAAGTACTCAGGCATAGAAGACTTGGGCAGATTCTATACACAGAAGGCCATGCAGAGGATAGGAGTTGAGCCTTAAAGTTTGTTCCCACCCATGTGCCCCTCCAGTATAGATAGAAGTTTTGCTCCTTTCCTCTGGCAGTTTTCTTATCTGAGATTTACTTATGGCTTCCTTGTAATCTGTTCAGGCTTACCATTCGCATCTTCTGCCATCTGTGGCTTCCAGTTTCTTATTTTTGATTCACATAGATATGACTGCAGCCAAGTTGAGTCAGCTGTCCTAGGATTATACATTTCCTTCCTGCATGTCCTAGTTTAGTCTGTAGGTCACCTCCAGGCTTACTGACACCACTGCCAAGTCAAGGATATCCAGCAAGACAGGTATAAACGTTATGTGAAGTACAAGGATTACTACTTTTGCTGCCTCCAATCCCTGCACACACTGTATGTAGGATTACTACGAATTGTCCAATGTGTTTACTTTTTTAACCTGACACTTTCTTTACTTACACTGAAGAATTATTGCCACATGACATGTGGGACTGCAAAAACAGGTAGGTTGTGGTGAGGAGAGCTTTAGCTTAAGTAAGGCACACTTACTTCTTGACAGATTTTTTGGATCCATGGCCCACTGGTGCAACTACCTGATATAATATCACATTGCTTTATATTTTTATTTTTTATTTCTTTTTTTGTTTGGACCAGGTTTCAAACTCATGACCTTGCACATTCCATGACCTTGCACATTCCACAGGGCTATCACCCCAGCCCCCCTCACACTGCTTTAAAGTCAATAGTATACATTATTTCATTCCTCAAATTTTAGCAGTGGGTATGTGATGAAGGATAAACTATCTGTGTGACCATTTAACAGCGGCTATTATTACTTGATACGTATTATGTACTCAATAAAAGATTGCTACAACTTTTCTCTTGCAAACAATTTTAAGCTGAGTATTAAAATACAAGTAAAGGAAAATCAAGAATGTTAGGGAAGGCTACATTGTGTTGCATAACAAACTACAATATTTATACGTTGTATTGACACCGATAGTTTGCTGCAGGTCCAAGGCCCCCTCCAGAGCAGCTCTCTCATATATTCCAGCTCAGCTTGTACTTTATTTTATGTCTCCTCATTAGATAAGTGTTTTCATTATTGTATGGCAGCAGACAAATATGTTGGGAAAATTCTCAACTTCAAGGTTGAGCTTCTCCAAGGAAGTAATCATAGTTACTTTGTTCCAATTTTGTTTGATTTCATTTAGCTAAAGCAACTCATAAACTCCTTCCTTTGTGAAAAGGAGTAATGACATGCACTGTCGCATTTGCCTAGCAGGAGCAGAGAACCAACTAACAGCTGCCGTGTAGGAGGCTTTTATTTCTCTTCCACCTCAACCTAAAGCTTCATACTCTATACCAATGAATAAGTCTGCTTCTTGTCTTTGAAATGTAGTACCTAAAAACCACAACATAAACATAGAAAGGTTTGTTATTTGTTATAATTCATGTATCATTGTGATATGCATGTTTGTTGCTTCTTAACTTATAATAGCTAAGCTGTGGGAACAGCTTAGATCCCCATCAACAGAGGAATGGATTAAAAGTGAGCTATAAAGCACACTGCAGATCTCTCAGCTTTAAAGTGAGGCGAAATATAATTTTTGTGAAAATGGATAGAATATGAAATTATAGTTTTTAAGTGACATAATTCAGACATAGAGAATTAATTATCTCATGGTATCTCTCATATAAGAAACCTAAAATATAAGTAACATGAAAAATAAAGGCGAGATGGTAGGAAGGAGAAGGCAGACTTGTAAAAGATGGGATAGGAGATGGGAACAAGGGGGAGACTGTACAGGGATAATGGGAAGAAGGAAAGGTTTCATTTTCCTCATGGTTCCAGAAGATTTAGTCTGTTGTCAGGTGGCTCCAAGCAGTAGAGCATGGTGGAGCAGTTAGTGCATGGTGCCCGGGAAGCAGAGCAGGGAAACCAGCAGAGGCAATGAGGCTGGAGCGCTTAGACAGCAGCCAGGTACGTCTGTGCCCCTGTGACCCACCGAGCCATATTCAAAAGTGTGACTTCCTACATTGTGCTTCTCAGTCCAGTCAAATTTACATATCACAGCTACTTGAATTGACAAATCTTTTGGATTTACATGTGAATTTTATCTACTTGCTTGCAAGCCAGACCACTTCCCATCTTTCTAAAGTTTTCAAAGGTTCTAGGGGGTGGTGCAGTGTCCTCCCAAGGAACCACAGCTGATGAACGGTACTGGCTCTGGCTCCCCCACCAGCACGTACATTTTTTCAACCTTATTTTTTTGCTTTGTAAATTTTTTGTATGAAAATTACTTTACCCATTCTAAGCTGTTATTCCTACCTAATACTGTGCCCTTTGGGTTCTGTGTAGAATGATCTAATCTCAATGTACACATTGTTAACTCTTCATATATTCATGACTTTGATAAGTCCTTAGTCAGCCTACTTATGAAGCAGGGCATCACCCACAACAGGTCATCCTCAATCCATCCTCCTCATAGAATTTACTAAAATTTAATGGTATCATATAGACTTGCATGCTTAGTTATCTCCCTCATTGCTGCTCCTCTCATCCACTTAGCAAAGGTAAGTATAAGATCTACAAAGCAGCGACATCATCTATCTTGCATACTAGCTTGAACCATGTCTGACCCCTAATATATATTCAATCAGTTTTGTTTTAAATGAATTGATTCTGTTCAATGGTAGAAAATATGCCTTTTAAGATTGGAAACCTCTTCTGCCTAGGACCGCATAATAGATATTCGTAAGTTTTTTTCTACATTGTCTTTGCTACTACTATTCAACTTACCATTTCTGCCACTCCCACTCAAAAGTACCCACAGAAAGTATTTTTATTCCTAAAAGATGGCACTGAATTTAGCTTGTACCCAATCCTATATGACAGTGATCCCAGGCCCCGTGAGTGTCTAAAATGCTTAAGTCTTTGACAACTGATTCTTAGAAGCAAGGGTAAAGGTC
Organism: Myocastor coypus; assembly: GCA_004027025.1. NCBI lineage: Eukaryota > Metazoa > Chordata > Mammalia > Rodentia > Myocastoridae > Myocastor > Myocastor coypus. Next base: position 20,268 of record PVJA010028456.1, on the reverse strand, counting down.
TTGGTTCTTCCACAAACAACTTCAAGTATCAAAAACTTCTTCTGCAAAATGGTGCTAATGGTGGAATAGGCCATACCTAAGAAGTAAGAATTTATAAAAGGTGCTTAAATATTGTATATGGTGCACATCCAAAGATATAAGTATTTACACTATGTTTAACAAGAAATGCTTATTAAAAAGTTAAGTGACATAAAATGGTGGCAGTGGGACGAGGGATGAACAAACAGATGTAAAAGTAAAATTTCACCAAGTGAAGCTGGCAGATGCAGGTAACAAAAGCCCAGCATATTGATATGGTTTCCATACCTCATCACTACCTGCCCCCACTTCTCCATTTATAGAAATTCCAGTTACTATTTCAGAACAGGTTTTAATTGAACAGCTTTGATCAGCTTTTCAAATTCATTAACAGCTTTAATTATTCCATTAATAATTTTAGACACAACATAAGCCCTGATCTCTTTAGTTCTCTGCACTGTTTACACATTCATCTTCTAGAGTGCGTTATAAAATCTTTGGGGGCAAAGATAATTTATGTTGTTATCTGTTTCCTTGTTTTTCTCACTGTATTCTCCTTTGAACTTTGCATAGTGCCTTGTATATATTTTATAAGTGAATTTGAAAGTAGTTTAAAGATTTAACTCAGTCAATAATTATACATATTTACAGGGTATAGTAATAATATTCAATACATGCACATAATAAGGAGTTATCAAATCAGGGTAATTAACATATTTGCTATCTGAAACATGTGTTATTTCTTCAGCTTAGGCGCACTCAGAATCCTGTCTACTTTAAAAATACACAGTTATCCTTCTGTCCTACAAAATATTGTAAATTATTCCTCCCAGCCAAGTGTGCCCCTGTACAAAATAGCTATCCCCTTTGCACAGCCTCCTCCACTGCAAGTCTTCTCTAAATAATTACGCTCAATTTCCATGAAATCAATATTTTAGCCCCTATATATAAGTGAGAGTGTGCAATATTTCTCTCTCTGTGCCTGCCCTATTTCTCCTCATAATAACCTATTATTTTCATAATGTCCTCTAGGTTCGCAGTATTTCAAATGACAGAATTCCATTCTCTGTGATGGCTAGGTAACATTCTATTGTTTGTATTCCCCCTGTTGCCTTAATGCATTCCTTCTTCAATAAACTCGTTGGCTAAGCTCCACCTCTTGGCTATTGTGACCTACCCTGCAATAAACACATGAGTAGCTATATCTCTTCAGCAAATGGATTTTATTTCCTTCAAATATAAAGTCAGTGGCGAGATTTTGGGACCACACAGTAGTATTATTTCTAGTTTTACCAGCAATGTCCCCTTGAACTTAGGGTTAATGCTAAATGGGGGGCGGGGAGGAATGTGCGCCTGCTTCTTCAGCAAATTACCCTGCATCTCCAAGTTTTGGAACACTGCTACCACCTCCTTATCGCCCTCTGGTGTTCCATCTCAGGTACTCCAGGAAAAATGCAGCTATTTTTTTCCCCCATTTATTTTTTAAGCCCTTTCCGTGGAGGAACTTAATCAAGCATTTGCATTTAACTGCCTTTCCACCACCACTCTCTCTCAACTGTATCATTCTTCTTTTTTTTTTCTTCTTTTAAATTTTTACTCCATAGCTGCTTTATTAGGAATGATTTTTAAAACAAAAAATTTGTTTTATTAAAGTTTAAAAATAAGAAAAACTTATTTTAACACAAGAAAATACACGTTTCATATCCATGATGCACCGTGTGATGGTGTCTTTATGTTGCACTGTATAGATCTTAAGTCAAGATAAATGTACCTATTACCTCAAAGCATTATCATTCCTTATGGTTAAAAAATACTTAAAATGCTTTCTTCTAGCTTCTAAAAATGTGCAACATATACTTGTTACAGTCACCCTGCCAGGCAGTAGCACACTAGAAATTCTTGCTCCTTTATAAATGAAGTCTTATGGAATGGCTAAAGAAATTACATGGATTATTTTCCAAAATAGAATTTCAACTTTCACTTCCTGCTGTCCCCACCATAAAATATGCACAGATGAAGCCCTATATCATTAGCAGTGCTTCATAATTAGACTTGTGTTCTGTCCATAACATCTATTTTCAGTGCTACAGGATCCTCTTGGCTGCAGTGTGCCAGTTCACTAGGTTCTGTCTTTATCCACTCTCTGTTCTACACCTAAGGGGAACCCATGGCCTGCTTCATATGATCCTTGGAACCCTAAAAATAGCACAAAGATGACTCCTTATGCATGATAAGCAATAGGAACAAAATGTCTTGGCTGAAATATTACCAGCATCATGAGGCATGATCAGTTGTGCTGTGTGAGACCTACCGTAACATGACAAAGAACTCTTCTCTGAGTCAGACTGGTCCACTAGAGAAATGTTTATTTTTAAATTCAAATGAAAAGCAAAAATAAATAGATGTTTGAAGATGACTTTGTTGAGAAGGCAGTGTGCTAACTTTCAAGTGGTTTGAAAAGTAAGGCTCATCACAGAGAAAACTGTGTACAATATTTTTCTGTTTTTTTTGGTTTTGGAATTTTACTTTATGTCAGAGAAAAGGGAATTTTAAAGATGTGATTCCACCAAGATAAATGTTTAGCATTATTTTATTATTATAACATCTGTATACTTTTTTAGAATATGCGAGAACAAAAAAATCAAAGTGATTTACAGTCTTAGGCAATCATTGACATCATAACATTTTTAATGTTTTCTTTTAGTACATTTGTATATCTCTGCTTTTAATGGACTATTTCAATAAGTTACGAAAACTATTAACTTCTGTCCCAGTCTGGTTTCCCACAGACCTAACCCTCCAAAACTTAGTTGTGACTTTCACTGTACTAGGGAAGAAGTTAAATTCTGCTAGGAAACCCAATAATAAAAAATCAATCCCTTGATTTTCTGTCATATATTCATATTCTATGAAACATGAAAATAATCTTTAAAATTTTACATTTAAGTCTAATATCATAAAAGCATTCCTTTATCCTACCTAACACAGATGATCTAAGTTAAAGAATGCCATCATGGGGCTGGTGAGATAGCTCTGTGACTGAAGCACCTGCTTAGGCAAGAGCAGGGACCACAGTTCCACCCTCTGCACCACATGTCCTGCAAGTCCCACTCCCAGGACAGGCTGAACTGGCCAAAGTCTGGGCATAGTGATGAGTGCCTATACACCCAGTGCTGGGGAGACTAAGAGGAGATGGATCACTATGAATCCAAGATGCTCAGTGAGACCTTGTACCAAATACATTAACAAATAAAGAAAACGTAGATATAGTGTCTCAGATGATTTCAACACATGGATTGCAGTCAGAGAACATGTCTTCTGCTCTTGATCTACCAGCCAAGGGAAGAAGAAACAGGGAAATAGAGCTTTAAGGTTAAAAGCAAATGTTCTAGACATTTTCCATCTGTGATTTCAGAACAACTACAGAAGATTAAAGAGAGAATGATTTGAAACAGTTGAATGTTACGAGTGAACCATAGACTATTAATGGAAGTACAGTGTTTGCCACAGATTGCAAGGCAGAACTATGTTGGTGAAGAGCTTTGTGCAGCACAGCATGGAATACAAAGTAGGCAGTGGGACTTCAGGTAATGGGGCCAACTCAGATCCCACGGTCCTGGTTTGGCCTGATATTCAAGAGGCTAGGAAGCTCGATTTGTTCTTTCTAGTTACATAAAAGATCCAAGAAGATAATGATAGGAGGAAGGATAATCCGCTGTCCAGAATCGGAACAGGATGATGCCACAACTGTTGAACTTACAACTGGACCAATGACTGAGGCTACAGACAAAGTGCTATAGCTAGCAGACTGAGCCCAAAAGTTAAAGAACAAGTTGCAGTCTTATGGGATGCCCTTCTCAAAGGTGCTGTATTCTATCACATAGACCACAGAAAAGCAGAAGGCCATTATCCCTTATTTATGCTTATATATCAATACCATCTGAGATTTTTCACTTATAAGTAGAATAGCAAGCAGTTATGTCCAAAAACTGATAAAATGCTAACACCAGCCAAGTTAAATTGAATTTTGCTTCCCAGTGTGGGGGATGATCCTTATATAGGGTGTTATAGGAAACAAAATGACTGCCTCTGTTTGCATATTGTATTCTAAATCAACTCAATTATGCAAATATGAAATACATATTCAACGTCCAAAATGAAGACATATCAAGTATCCTACAGTATACCCTATTTTTCCTGTATTACCAAATAAGCGTTCACTATCTTATAATTATATATAGTAAGCAAAATAACAATTTAATAGTTATACTGTATGTAATTATATATTAGATTTTGATTTTTAATTGACTTTTATATACTAGCTATGATTTGTCAAAAGAAATAATGTTGCTATAAAAATTTTGATATATAAATATTTGCATAGTTATTGACTCTTTTATTAGGGATAGAGCCCCTAAACGATTAAGGAAGACTTACGGATAATTACTGATAAAAGTTCTGAACATTTTAAAATGCTATTAAAATGTGTCTCCAGATTGTTTCCTGAAAAGTATTTAACATTGTATTCACTTTGTATTCGCCAGGCAATGGAATACAGTTCTCACTACACCATCTGCCTATTAAAATTAAGAATAAATATCGTGGTAGCTGGCACATAGTAGACTCATGATGAATATCGGCTATATAAGAATTTCTTTTCCACTAAAGTATGATTTTATTATAAGCCAAATTACATATTATTTTTATGCTGAGAATTGAACTCAGGGCCTTGTACTTGTCAGGCAGGCCTTGTGCTTCTGGGCTATATCCCTAGCCCAAAATTACATATTTTATCCATTAGAATCCATTCTGTTTTTCACCTTTTTATGAACCCTAAAACTTTATTTTTCTTACATAAAATTTTATCAGAGAGTCTTCAATCTCTTCCCAATTGATGACTCATTGTTTACGGTTTTTCGGCATTTCTTTACTATAAGCTCAAAATCTTCTTGAAGTGATTGTGTTACGTTTTCATTACTATTATTTTTATTTGTTGCTTTCATTAGACAATCAGACAATGAAGCATGCTGGCTTTAGGCTCAGAAAATCTGGTCTGAATCTTAACTCTAACACTTTCCAACTGTGGGGCTTTGAGCAAAACACTCATCTTCCCCATGCCTAGATGAGTTCATGGACAATGAGATACTGATTACTATCCACATATATGTGTTTTATATTTTAAGAAATCTAATAAGTGTGATCTATAGATTGATTTTATTCCAGATAAATGGATGAATAAAGGATCATTCAACAAACATAAGCTATGTATATAAAATGGTGCACATTCTAAGTAGAAAGATGATGCTTAGTGATTGTTAAATATGCAGAATAAAATTCAACTATTAGTTCATCTCTAAATATTGTACACTTTATGTAGCATAATATTACATAACATGACCACACTGATCATCATTAATTTGTGTCACTTTAGTGCTTGTTTCGTAGCAAGTATTTGTCTTGCTTGGACATTCATCAACACTCACTATAAGATTATCTAATTGATACGATGGTTGATTTAAGATTCCACTGTCCAAGAAAGAGCAAAATTAACTGACTCAGAGAAGTATCCAACCTCTGACCTTGGCTTCCTTAGCATTGTGCACTGACTAATTTGGCTGACCAACAGCAGAATTTCAGTCTGTTCAGCTGATGCACCCCTAGGACGTCTATTTCCAGGCACCTTGATATCTATTTCCCAGAATCTCCCCACCTCTTGGGGAAAATGATTCGGATATCTCAGTCAAGCTTAATGCATTTCTATTTAGGGACCTGATGTCTGGTAAAAAAATAATATCTTTATCATTTATTTAATACATAAATGGGTCTTTTTTATCTGATTCCCCAACGCTTGGCAAAGCACAGGCTGTCCATTAATCACTTTGCCCTTCAGCGAAGCGCAGCCATCCAGTCTGCACAGGTTGGAGCTTGGTCAGTCAAGCATTGGCCTAACTCAATAAAAACTTGGAACTGAAGTCTTTTTAAGGGCATTATAATTGCCCTTCAATGTAGGTAGAGATGATGGGATGTAAGCAATAAACAGAGATCATTTTCCCTTAGCTATAGCCATATTATAATAGGATCAGCTTTGGCAGGAGACACATAGGCTTAGGGGGGCAGTGATAATTCCCAGTTGATAGTCCTGCAGCTTTTCCCTTAGTTCTGAGGCCTTTAAGACCCTAATATGATAATTCTCCTTATGCCATTCTGAGTACCTCTAAAATAGAACTTACTATCTTCCCTGAACCCTAATTTTCTCACAGCTGACTTTCTATCAGCAGGGCTATTCCCTCGGTTTAACTCTATGAAGGCTCTGGTTTGAATTTCTTTTTCGCCTCTGATTTTCACCGGTCAGTACCTGCTTCTGCCACTATCTCTGCCTCTCCTGATGTCTCCATCAGTAACAACTACTGAATTTACCTTAGAGTTATTTCTTGGACTTCATTTAATAATTAGCCTATTAGTCCATAATTGTTCCAAATATCTCTGTTTATGAATGAATTTCTTGAAATACTGTTGCACTTCAAGCACAATTTCTCTGAGTTAGAAAAGATTTTTTTCCAATACTTATAGTCATGTTTCAGTTTGAACATCAAGGCCGATCACAGCATGGTACCATTTCTTCTAAGTGTTAATTTCAACTATTTTTCTTTTTTTTTTTTTTTTTGTCTTTTTGAGACAGGGTCTCGCTGTGCAGTTGAGGCTGGTCCTGAGCTCACTTTTGTAGCCCAGGCTGGTCTCGAACTCGCACCAATCCTCCTGCCTCAGCCTCCCGAGTGCTGGGATTACAAGCGTGCGCCACCACGCCTGGCGCTTCAACTATTTTTCAATATCTTTCCCTATAGTCATTTGCCTTTGGGTAGGTTCTTTCAGCTAAAGTTCAAACCCAATTTCTGTCTCCAACATTTATTAATAGGAAGCATTCAAGGAACTCTTATGGGGGGCATTTAAGCTACATCAGTCATCTCCAGACACCTAAGTTTTATAGAATAGACACTATCAACATAATAGTTAGATAATCATTTCCTGTCTCTAATCCCAATGCACCATGATGCCCTACTCATTGTCTCAAATGCTGGAAGTGATAACAAATAATTCTCAGGTTTACATCTCTCAAGCATTATCCTTTACATGAACACTGACTTCATACAAAATAATGGAAAGCTCACATGCAGTGAACAGTTGACATGGCATGTAAAAGCTTGGCCTCCTCCTCATCTGCTAAACATCGGTCAAAGCCCATCAATCGATGCCTAAGAAAAAAAATGATCCTTCCTATGACTTAAAGTTCCTCTTGGTCCTCAACCTGTCTCCCTTCTCCTGGTGTACGTGTAGATCCATGTTTTCCCTAATACATCGCCTATATGCAAACCTACCTGAGTTGTGTCCTGGAGTCCCTCCCAGCAGCATTTCCTTTAAGATGTCAACCAATTCTTGCACTTTTAAATGGTTGTATAGAGTCTGCTAAAAAAAAAAAAAAAATTCCATGTACACTTTAGGAAAAGAAATACTTGAGTAAATATTTTAATACTCAATTTACTGATATATCAGGAGATTACTACAAGTTCCTTTTTAGCTCAACAATCAAAATGGTAGTTGTTAGTTTCCAGATATTTGTTACAAAGGTGAGCAGCTGTTTGGTTACTGAAATAGCTGTGCATAATTTAAATTTGTTCTCTAAGAGTCAGCAGCACAGTGTGTTTCCTTTCATATGTGACATTTTCCACCTTTCCCCAAATGAGGTTAACACTGTGTATTGACAAACATTTTCTACTTTCCTTTAACCTGAAGTGCGGATACGTTTTTGCAGTGGACTCAGTATCAGTCTTGACTTTGGAAGATCAGAACTGTAGCCACATTTTAATGGACAGAGGTGGGGATGGAATTTATCACATATCAATAAATCAATACTATTTGCTACTTTGTGTGCACAGAGAATTATATCCCTCATTAGAGCTAACTTAAAAATGCTCTTGAAATTGATACAATTGATACAATTTATCTTTTTAAAACTTACCCTGAGATTCAAGACCAAAAGAATCTGGCACACAGTACTGCCAAGTGACCAGCATTATGCTGAAGTCTTCTTTTAAAATAAAATTTTAAATATTTTTTCTTCCTTTTCATTTATTTTTTTTTCTTTCTTAGTATGGACATTTTTGTACAATACACACATTATATCATTTCAGATTGACAAAATTGAACAATACCATAAAAATTGCCACATGTTCTGCTTGGTTTGGCCCAATGTTAGAAATTTGTGTCAGTCTTACCTTTATCATTTCATCTCTCTTTAACACTAAGCGGGATGGCTCAGTGGTCTAAAGCCCCTGCTTGGGGAAGCTTGGGCGGCTTCAGGGACTGCGGTTCGATCCCCGGCACCACATGCTGCGCCAGTCTTGACCTTGGGGTGGGCTGAGATGGCCATAAAAATGAGTGAATAAACAAAGGTTCTGAAACAAGAATAGAAATAATAAATAAAAAAAAAAACACTAACATGACTTGTTCTTTCATGATATTCTCTCCTGTGGTTGCATAGGACACCAAGAAGTTCTTCAGGATTAAAAAGTGGGTTATGGTTATCATTCTGCAATTTTACAGCTAATGGAAACTTTTCTAATTTTTCCCTCAATGTGTTTATCCCTGTAGAGGAATATTATTGACTTTTGGGTGTTGATGTTGTATCCTGCTATGCTACTGAACTTGCATATTAATTCTACTAGCTTCTTGTTGAATCTCTTGGGTGTTCCAAGTAAACTATCATGTCATCTAAAATAATGACAGTTTAAATTGTTTTTTACCCATTCTTATTCCTTTTACTTCTCTCTCTTATCTAATGGCTGTAGCTAATGATTTCAGAACTATATTGAATAGGAGTGGTAATAGAGGGCATCCTTGTCTTTTACCAGATCTGAGAGTAAAAGATTTTAGTTTTTCTCCATTCAGAATTATGTTAGCTATTGTATTATCATAGGTGGATTTTCAGGTTCCAACATTGCCACTTCTGCCAATAACCCAGTATGATTATGGAATACTGGAATATGTATACAACTACTTTCTCTTAGTTCAATGAGAAAAAAGTTCTGTATCAATAACGATCAGAAAAAATTAGGATGTCTTTATCTTATGCTCTAAATAACTACTATGAGGGCAACAATATGTATGGTATCAATTATTGGGAATGTACTACTAACATGTTTTGAAACTGTCGCATTGTTAACATAGCAGAGACTTCAGAGGAGCTTGCACTCCTTAAGTATAAAATGTTCTGCCATTTAAATAAATTTGGATCCCTTGTTCAATTTGGATATAGGCATAAAAAACACTAATAGTAAAATGAAATTTATTCCTCAAACCAGGAAAAAGTGCAATGAGTAAAATTTAAGTCTTAGAAATCAAATTAACAAGATTATTTCATGAACTTTATGAATATCATGCCTGTATGTCCCAAGATATCTGAAACAGTGATACTTTCTACAATATGGATAAATTTAAACAACATTATACTAAGCTAAAAAGCTAGGCATGATGGCCACATATTTAATGATATTTTTTATCCATATTACATCTTGCAAATAGATAAATTCATAGAAACCAGAATCAGGCTGGTATCTCCTAATGGATGGAAGGAAAGAAAAATTGGCAGAGACTGATTCAAGAGTGTGAGATTGTTTTGCATGTGTTCAACATTTATGGACAAATATATATCTAGTTCAATCATTTAAAACGTAAGCAATGTAATTGTCATATATCATTGATAAAAACGTTGGAGATACTTTTTTTTTTTTTTTTTTCTTTTTGAGGCAGGGTCTCACTATGCAGTTCTGGCTGGCCTTGAGCTCATTTTTGTAACTTAGGCTGGCCTTGAACTCACACTAATCCTCCTGCCTCAGCCTCCCAAGTGCTGGAATTGCAGGCATGTGCCACCATGGCAGCACCAGCCAGTTTGTTATTTTTTAATGGATAAACTGCTCAAATGTTTGAAAATAATAGGAGTGTTTGTATCCATCCATGTGTTTTTATATTGTCAAAGGAAAGAGATAATTTTTTACATTTATAAATACTAAACTGTTCTTTGGTAGATGAGCAAAGAAGATCACTGGGATTTTTAGATCAACCTTGGCTACAAAATGAGCTCTAAGTCAGCCTGGACTCCACAATGAAAGTCTGTCTCAAAAAGAAAATAGATAGATAGTTTGATAGATAGATAGATAGATAGATAGATAGATAGATAGATAGGCAGAATCATTTTTAAAAGAATATGAATTGTATTGTATTATATAGCAAAAGATAGTTTAAATAGTTGCCTTAGTGTTCAAAAACCATTTTTAATTTTGATAAGTAATAGTTGACACAATGGTCAACTTGAGAACTTTACAATATTAGCGCAGTATTAACTAAGTGACTCAGCAGAAAGCCAGGGTCCTTACATTGTAAATATCCTCACCCTGTGTAAGAGGGGGGCATGGAGATGGTGTAGGTTCTACACCCACCCTGGGGGTAGCTGCTTACAATTTAAGTGAGGAAAATCACCTCCCCCAACACATTTTCTGTCTTTGGCCACCTTGAGGTGCTGCCACCTGCCTTGGAACCTGCTAATTATAGAAAAAACCTCCACCAATTGTGAGCTAAGTAAACCTCTCCTTCCCTCATTTTGCATATCGGCTTTTCTGTCTCACCAGTGAGATAAAATTAATAGAGACAGAAATTAAAGTCAAGAAGTGGGGTCCTTGCTGTGACAATGCCTGACCATGTGGTTCAAGAGCCTTTGGGAAAGGCTTGAGGGAAGAGCTTGGAAAGTTCTAAGATGTCTGAGAGCAGAGTGGGAATGTCTCAGACTGCTCTATATGAGAGATTTTGGTTGAATCTCAAAAGAGCAGAAGGCTGATAGAAACACTGTTGGTAATGATCATATTCCGGATGTTTCTTCTGGGAAGGATTGAATTGACTGCTGGATTCCAAATGATGTGTTATGCCTTGGCAAAAAGTTTGCATGTGTTCATGTCCAGATGATGCAGGAAGAAAAAACGGATCTCCCAACCTGAAAAGACACTTTGACGAGTTCATGCTCTCTAAAACGGAAAAATGAATTTTAGGAATGAGAGGGAGGTTTAGAATAGAATGTTTATTGGGAAAGAAAGCTGTCCAAGAGGGGAACAGAAGGGAGTCCTTAGTGGGTTGCCTGGGAAATTGTCTTTTTTAAGGGTCTTATAGGGCAAAACCATGTGAAAAGGTGGATACAAGATGTAACTAGGGGAGCTAACTTAGGTGGTCATGGGGTGGGATAAAGTTATGGTCGACCAATGAGATTACAAGCACCATTGTTCAGGTAAAATTGATTAAATCAGGAACAAATTGGGAAGCAAGTCACATAGCAAGTGGGCATGAATGTGAAATAAGGGTACTTTCTGTTGGAGTTGAGTTTCTGACTCATTTAGGCTCTTTTAGGGTGATCAATATTCATTTAGAATGTCAATCCCTGATACTTAACTTTAAGTGAGTGAGTGGTTGCATTTCTTTACTCTTTTGCTTTAGGGTCTGGCCCACAGGTGGGGTGCCCTGCCTCTTGCAAAGCTAAATAGTCAAGTTGCTTTCCATATTGCCCTCCAGGGCCTGGCCCTATCTGACTGACTATATTATTTCTATCTAATTTGGCTGCCAACAACACAGAGACTTTATCTGAGGTTGAGAGTGAGAGTGATGTACTAATTAATCTAGCAGAAAAAAATTTCAAGGCACTTGAATGTTGAGGTAGATCTTTGTTGAAAAATCAAGAGCAAAGAGCCCAGTAGGATGATTTTAAATGTGAACTTGGCCAGAAAGGAACCTCCAGAAAAGCTCTGCACTGCAAAGGTAGAGCTGAGGCTATTTCAACTGATGAGATGTAACAGGATATAAAAGATGCCCTGAGGGCATCACAAGAACCAGCAGGTCTATGCCATTTTCAACCTCAAAACTAAAAACGTGGATGGCTTTGCTTGTGGAGAAAGCTGTGGAACATATGTTTTGGAACTGTGGTAGAAGAGAAAATTTGTTTCTTAGAATTGGATTCAGAGTTCCCAGCAATCCAGGCACTTGAACCCTACGATATAGATACAGGAAATTCTGGTTATGACACCAGGCGGCAGCAAATCTTGTCATAATCCACATTGTGCTGGTTTTAAGGCATGCGAAATTCAGGAGTCACAGGGTTAAAAAAAAGTTTCCACCTGAATGTCAGAAGGCCTGTGTAGAGAACCATTGGTCTTACTACAATCAGTGAATGAGATAGATAGACATGAAGACAAAAAGCTCTTGGCTCAGGTAGGTCATTGCCAGTCTGCCTGACGGGCAAGACTACTCCACAACAAAACTTTACCTTCCTTTATACTTTTACAAAGTTTGTAAAACATGACACAATGTTGCCTAGTGACTAATAGCTGACATCAACCAAACAGGATGTTTATCTCAGGAGTAAGTAGGTTGCTTGCTTTAGGCACTGAGACCCAGTCCCACCTACACTTTTGATCAATTTCCGAGCTTTCTGCATCTCCTAAAAGGCCTAGGAATCCAAGAAGTGTGGCCTCAAAAGGACAGTGTGTGAAGTTGTGAGTAGGAATCTAAAGGTGGAGTGTAGACTGCAGAAGTTTGGAGAAGCCAAAAATGTGGACTGCCTATGAAAACCTACAAGGGGGAAGCAAAGTGGTCCTAAGAGAGTAGCCATGTGAGCTAAAACCAGCAGTTGTGCCATAGGGGCGGTGTCACTTAAGCCCTTTGAAGTTCACTATTTGATACCGATTTCTTCAGATGTTGGACATGGAACTATATGTCTTAATGTTTTCTCTGCTAGATTTTGAACTTGCTTTGGTCTCAAACTTTGTATCCGCTTATTTACAACTGTTGTAATGAAATTTTTTAGCTTGTGCTATTAAATGTGGGAGGTGTCTAACTTTGCTTCCACTCGTACAGGATCTTGTAGCAAAGAATTTGCCTTAAAACTCAGAGGAGACTTTGGACTTGAACTTTTCAGCAGTGCTCAAACTATTAAGACTTTGGAAAGTTTTAAAGATGGAATAAATGCCTTTTGCATGAAGGGTGTACGAGTTTTTGGGGAGCTAGGGAAAAAACTTTTGTTTCTGATGTAAAAATTATACGTCTATCTAATGTTGACAGATTTAATACTGATGCTTAATACTTAGTAAAGCTGTGTTATAAAGTTCAAGTTGTGAAATGTTAAGAATATGCATGTCTTTATCACTGGAAACTGGTTTAAAAGCAATGTGTCTTGTGGTCAAGTTGACAAGGAGTGGATTGTTGTGGTTGATACCGTGCCAACTTGCGAGTTTTGAAAGTTAAGTAGGTGATCAGTAAGGAGCCAGGGTCTTTACTTTGTGAACATCCTTCACCACAATCAAGAGGATGGCTTGGAGGTGGTGTGAATGCTACACCTGCCCTGGGAGCAGGGTAGTAAGTTTGCAATGTAAGGGAGGAAAAAGGCTCCTCACCACTTTTGCTATTTCTGTTTTTTCCATTGGCTGCCACTTTGAATTGTTGCCTGTATACCATTACACTCTGGCTAACAGACAGCTGATTATAAAATGAAACCTCCACAAACTGTGAGCTAAATAATGCTCTCCTTCCTTAATTTTGGGTGTCATGTATTTTGTCTCAGCAATGAGAGAAAAATAATCAAGGAAGATGTATATCCTGTTCTACATGCCGCCTATTTCTTCAGTGTACTGAACTTGTTTCAGACTTTTCCATAATTCCTAACGAGTGAGGGTGTGGCACAAGGAATGTCCAAATTCAAGAGAGCTCTCCTTTCTTTTCCACTGACATAGTGTCCTTCAAAGAAGTAGAACTAACATGTTTCTGACTCTGGTTGCACATCAAGACATTTTCTGAGACCTCTGTGGTGTTCAAGATGTTTCGGGAGATTCTCTAATCAAGGTCATTTGTCTAATACAGATATAATTTTCCTTAGAAAATCATCATTACCTTCAACACTTTGTTGGTGTTTCTTATACTTAAACGAACTGTGTGAGTTTCTCCTCAAGGATCAATGAGTATGTCTCATTATAGTTAGAAATCATGGTACCGATTTAAGATTGAACTACAACAATTTTGTGAAAAATTAAGTCAAAAACATAAAATTTATGGGGTTTAAATAAGCTGAAAAAAAAATGGAAATTAGGCCTGCTGGCAAGTGCAAGGTCCTGAATTTGATCCCTGGTACAGAAGAAGAAGGAGGAAGGGAAGAAGGAGGAGAAGGAGGAGGAAGAAGAAGAGGGAAGAGGAGGAGGAGGAGGAGGAGAAAGAAAGAAAGAAAGAAAGAAAGAAAGAAAGAAAGAAAGAAAGAAAGAAAGAAAGAAAGAAAGAAAGAAAGAAAGAAAGAAAGGCAGCATTTCTGGGTGGTAGTTAACCATTAGAAGTAATGTGATAGTTCTTTGATCTCACTAATAATGTGAACATAGATTTAGAATTAGTAAAATTATTAATGAAATTTTAAAAAAGGAATAGAAAAAACACAAAACTCTATGGTCATGTACAAGTAATGGAATAGAAATATTTCACTTTACCTCTTTTTTTTTTCCTAGTAGAAATTTAAGAACATATTTTTCATATAGAAAGGATTCAATAAATGTATTTTAAATTGAATTTCTTATTATATTTTGTTTCACTCCATCTGTAAGTGATTCAGATCTTACAAAATAAAGCTAGAGTGCCTGTACTGAAGTTTTATGATGAGAAAAGATATATAATTAGAATGAATTGAACAGTTTCAAAATCTCCCCAGTTATGAGCACTTAGCATATTTTACTCATGATATCTATGGGATGGGAGGGAGTGGGGGAAACTATACTCTTGTGTGAATCTTTTCTTTGTTCTACTTTATGCTTTTCAAAATTTACTTCACAGACCTTTTTCTTTCCTGCTTTTCCTTTGCTCTTCCACCAACTGAGACTATAAGATATATTCCACACGGCTGTCAAGAAGCTCATGTGATACATTCTCTAAATTACCTCACAAACTTTATCACATTAAAGCCTGTAAATATCATTTTCTGCCCATGTTCTGACAACTTATTTTGGAGTGCAGATTGGGCACATGAAATATTTTCAATTGTTTCACTTATACCTGTTTTTTTTTTCAAATATTAAATACTATAGATCAAATGAAGAAACATGTTTATATGTTCTCTTGGGAAAAAATAATTAAAAAGTATTAAACTCCCGTATCTTATTACATAAAAGTGAACCAATATTTGCTTTTTGGATTTGTGTCAGCTCAAACTCTAAGGCCAAAATAAAAAATTTGAACACTGACTTTCATTTTTATGTGGATGATTTCTTCCAAGTGATTCATTACCAACTAAGATCAGTAATTAAATTCACACAATTTATTAATATACATGTTAACATAGATAAAAAGGGGTGTTTTTTTTTTAAATCTAAACCCTACTCAAGTCAGAAGGAAGCAATGTTATTTTATCTGAAAATATCCTGATTTCACATTTGCTCATGTAGTTACCCCTTCTAGTAAGCATCATATGATTATTAATACTTTTTTTAACTAAGACAATGGAAGAGAGGGAACCATAATTTCTTTTTAACTTTTTGTGACAATTTTTCCTATCAACCAGATTGGTCTGAGAGATATCTAAGTGTTTATAAAGCATATTTCTGGATATGTCTGGGTGATTCTTAAGGGTATCACATTGGCAGCAATAAGTAGGTCCATCTGTAAATAATTCTGTCTACATTTTCTCTGTACTATAAGGTAGGTATTTCCTCTATTGTGACTTTCCACCATGAGATTTCTGTCCTGGCATCTTTACCAATGGATTAAAATGTCTGAAACCATGAACTGAAATAATGTTTTAATATCTAAATTGACTTTCACAACAACTCAATCACAGTAGTGAAAATCTGATGAGTATTCCTGCATTGTTATTTCTTAATACTAAGATTAATACAATAAAAAAGCCCAAAATATTAGTAACAGTTGTACTCATGGAAATACACAGAGAAATTGGCCACATCTGAGAAAGATGGCCTATGTAGTTTGCAGCTTAGCTCAGTTATTTAAGTGCCTGCTAGGTGCAAGCCCAATCATGCTCAACGGAATGCAGTTCAACCCCCAGCTCCACCTGCCTTACCAGACCCACCCTTTAGGCAGCCTAAGCCAGCCAGATAAAATAAAAATCCTTCGCAACTTTTTGGGGGCTTGCACGTTAGCTTGGTTGTTTAAGCAACTGCTTGGGCAAGCCCAGTCAGGTGCAGGGGATGGCAGTTCGATCCTCAGCTCCACCTACTATTCCAGACCCACCCATAAGGCAGCGTGAGCCAGCCTAAAAAGTAAATAAATAAATTGTCAGAAGGATGGCCTTCAATTAAGGCATTAATGTAATCAAAATACATAAATTGGTATTTTTATTAATACAATTCACATTGCTGTCTTCACAGTAGTTGTTCCATGTACAAGATGCATGATATATAAATTAGAAACTAACTTTTTCTGCTTCTAATGAGACTGTCTATGATATAAAACAGAGTATCAAGATAAACCATCTCTCTTCTCATCTACATACAAGGATATTACATGGTATACTAAATAGTCACAAGGGGGCAGTAATCCAGAACATTTTGATTTTCTAATGAAAGTCTTCTCTCGCCACATAGATAAGAGTCCCAACTGGCATGCAGTGATTTTCTTCATAGACACACAAGGTTTTCACTACTTTCTCTATTTTATATTTTCTTCTAAATATAAAAATTTTAGAAGAAAAATATTTCTAAATATTACTAAATATCTATTTGATGAATTTCCTTTAAACCTGTCTTCTTCATGTAATACACAGAATGAGGAGAGTGTCTACCTAAACTATTTGTCATATGTTTATGGTTGCAGGACTTAATCTTGGAGCTAGAAAATTACATACAATGCATAATATCTATGTAACTCTCAGAGAAAATTTGTGTTTAAGTTTTCTTCCATGCTGAAAGATGGAATGTTTTCTTACTTCAGTTGTTGCTCTCAAGGAAACCAAAACTGTATAAATGGGATGTGAGCAGGAGACAAAGGCAGTATGCTTTGATGTACTCACCTGTATATTTTAAAATAATACATTATATGAATTTTAGAAGATAGCTTTATCAGAGCATATTTAGCTTCTGAGTATAAATATGTAACATAAAGATATTCATATTTCTGTTATAAATTTAGCTTCTATTTAAATTTAGCTGCTCAACGCCGGATATGGTGGCTCACGCCTGTAATCCCAGTACTCGGGAAGCTGAGGCAGGAGGATTGGTGTGAGTTCGAGACCAGCCTGTGCTACAAAAGTGACCTCAAGGCCAGCCTCAACTGCATAGCGAGACCCTGTCTCAAAAAGACAAATAAATAAATAAATAAATAAATTAATTAATTAATTTAGCTGCTCTTTTGGTGTAAGAGACTATTTATCTATGTGGGGGCTTTGGAATTTCAGAAATCTCTAGGTCTCTTTATTTTCACTATAAATTATATATATATATATATATATATATTATATATATAATATATATGTATAATTCCCCTCTTTAAAGTTCTCTGCCACTTTCATTACTTAATAATCTATGCAGGTATTTTTTGAGTTACAGTTATATAAATTTCACCATACATGGATTTAAAAAAATAAAAACATTATTTCTGATACTATCTGATTTTTATCTACAATTCCAATGAAATATTTTTTCTCCTCACCCTGAATCTTCAAATATGAAGACTAGCTAAATTACCAGGACTTTACCTTTAGTTCTTTCTTTTCTGTTTACTTCATTTATTGCCTGTTTCTTTCTCTTCTCTTTATTTCCTCATCATTAACTCTACTTTCATCCTCTCTGCCCCTCTTCCTCTCCACTTCTCCTTTTATTACGTGAGATTTATTACTGAAAATTGACCAGCAGATGAAAGGAAAGTGACACATGACTACACTCTGGTTCCTCTTCAGCCTGTGCAAACCTTTCATCATTTACTAGAATTCAAGAGAACAAAGCTTTAAAATATGAATAAATAGCAGGTATGTGAAACTAGCACATCTTTGTGGGCTTTGCTATGCCCTCTGCCCATGTTCTTCCCACCTAATATTAAAATTTGGCCCCTCTGGGCTCCATGGCTCCAGGCTGTTTTCTTCACTGGTCCACTGGAAACCATCTCACTCTCCTTGAATTGTGCTTGGTCCTCCACTCGGTTTCTGTCATCATTCTCTCCCTAGGGCACGTATTCTATTACTCAAATAAACAAAACCACCAACAGCCTGGACTTTCACCAGTAAAGAACCTCCAGCTAGCGTTTAGTGTTTATTTTAAATTTTCTTTCTTAATGCCTTCTGTCCATCGGATAGCTAGCTTAGCTTTAGAGATCTTGCTGTTCCTCATAACACAGTCTTAGCACTCTAGAGTCAGTGAAGCTATCAATTTTGAGTTAGATTTTTTCATAACAATTGTAATCACCCACTGACTTCCTTCTGACCCACGGTCAACATATAGTGAATGCTGTAACTTTCAGGCTTCTACTGAAACCATATTAGCATTCTTGGGAAAAATCATATAATATAGTTAATACCCAAAAAATAAAGCCCAGTGACTGGAACACCCAAAGTGTCTCAGCATTCACTTGATGTTTCCACCATTCTCTCAATTCCCTTCCCTTCCTTCCTTTTACTTACACATTCTTGCACTATGCTCTGGTCATGAAATCTGCCAGACACACCCCTCTATTAGGTGCCCATTCTTGTTTAGCCTCCTGTGTCTTTATGTTTCTCTTTTCTTCTGGATCCCTTGGCTCTACAATCACCTTTTGACTGAAACCTACCAAGATCCTCATCTAAAACTGCACATCCACAGACTAATCTGTCATCTCAGCTCCCTGATTTGTCTTCATGGCTTATGACCATTAGTGTCACTTGATGTTAAATGTATATAACCTACCTTGCTTTATATTTTCACACTACATTGTATAATGTACTAAAATGCATGTTTTTTAAATTATTTTTTATGTTTAATGGTTACATTTACTTCTGTTGTCATTGACCTGAGGTCAATGGAGAGTTTCCAGTCCTTGTTAGGCAATAAATATATTTTAAATAAAGTAAGTGCAGATTCAAAAATACATTAAAAGATATTTCCCAAAAAAGTCATCATGATTATACATTAAAAGCATTTTGATTTCTTTGATAAATGTACAAAGTTTAACAAAACAAAGTAGAAAACACAGAGAGATGCATAATTTAATACTAGTTTGAAACACCATCCCCCTCATAGTATTTATTTCAAGTAATGTTTTTAGGTTATATTTGTTACTTGAAATTGTATCTTCTCAAAACGTGGGACTTTCAATGATAGCATAAATGGTCTCTTTCTTTCTTACACTAGTATTTTTGTGGAGAATGCTAGTACTTAGTCAGTAAACACTTAAAAGTTAATAGATTTTTTTCCTTTCTACTTTTCATTTTTTTATTTATTTTAATGAGATTATAACAAGGGTTGATATGACATTAGAAATGGTTCACATTTAGAAGAACTAGATGCGAGGAATTCAACTGTGGTTTTTGTATTACATATGGCTGTCTCACATGTGTGGCTCAGACTGCAGATATTAGCATATAGAGTTAGAAAAAGTGAAAATTTTAAACATTAACTGCTACTTTCAAAGAACTAATAGAAAATACTAGTATAGTAATTTTAGCTATTCAGTATATATACCTGCATGATTTTCCTCTGTTCCTTTTTTCTCCTTTCTTTCATTTTCATTGTTCATCACTTACATTTAGTTAATTTCTGTTTTATTATATCTATTACAACATTCAGACTTTATACCTTTAGTTTCTTACGGAATAGAGACAATACTATATGTTCAAATACAGGTCTAATTTATTTCATTTATGAATATAGCTTCTAATAGCACCCATTTATCTGTAAAGGTCTCAAGTTAGTCTGTCTTTATAACTGAATAATAATCCATTGTATAAAAATACATCTTTTTCTGCATTCTTCAGGTGGTAGACATTTTGGTTGTTTCCCAGATTTAGCTATGACAAATTATGCTACTATAAACATGAGTGAAGATACATCATTCTGACATGATGTTTTCAGTTCTTTGGGAAAACCCAAAGAGGAAGGTTGGATTGAATGAAACTTCCAATCCTACTATTTGAGAAATCTCCCCCACTGATTTCCGTAACGGTTGTTTCAGTCAACCTTCCCACCAACAGTGAAAAAGGTTCATTTTTTT
>PVJA010028455.1:0-27533 GCA_004027025.1 Myocastor coypus | reverse complement strand
AAAAAAAAAAAAAAAAAAAAAAAAAAAAAAAAAAAGTCTGCTAAATTCACTGGCCAATTCCCAGTACCAAAAAGAAAAAAAAAACTTGTTGGTTCAACAGATGTTCCTTTCTCAGGGAGAAAAAAACAAATACCCTGATTCTGATTTCTTCCTTCTCCAAGGTGTCTATGGAAGGCCTCTGTAATAAATAGTAACAGGCTGTTCTTTGTGTGTGTGTGTGTGTGTGTGTGTGTGCAGGGTCTCACTATGCAGCTCTAATCCATAGTGATCCTCCTGTTTCCTGCCTCCTAAGTGCTCAGATTACAGGTGCACACCACCACACCTAGACTCCATTGCGGGCTCAGTGCACTGGAGAACGGGGTTGGTGCAGCACCTGGAGCCAGGGATTGAACCTTGGCCCCTGCACTTCCCTAAGCAAGTGCTTAGTACACTGAGCTATACCGCTGGCCCTCAGGTTGTTCTTTAAGCAGACTGACCCAGAAGTCCTCTTTCTAGAGGAGTAAAAGCACGCTACCTACATGGTAGGCCATGTAAAGAGAGGTTCCCCATACACTAGAAGATCCCTTTTCCATTTTAGCTTCCAGGGACCATTTACTTTGCTACAAGTCCTCATCATCTCTAGAGGCCTCGTGAAGCCCCAATCCCTACTGTCTACTTTAGCTGCAGAGCTCTTGGGCCTACTGCTTGTATACAGTTCATCTAAGGCTGGCTAGTCCTCAGACATTGTTGCTAGACAAGCAGATATTCAAATGCTTGTTTTCTTTTTTTTTTTTTTTGATTTTTGAGACAGGGTCTCACTGTGCAGTTCAGGCTGGCTTTGAGCTCACTTTTGTAGCCCAGGCTGGTCTCGAACTCACACTGATCCTCCTGCCTCAGCCTCCCAAGTGCTGGGATTACAGGCGTGAGCCACCACGCCCCGGCTGAATATACTTTTTTTTTTTTTGAATTGTTTTCTTTCCTCAAAGAATTCTGGAGCTCATATACCTTGGAGAGAAGGGCAATTAATTCCAGGCCTTCCTGGTGTCAGCTGGAGCCAGTCTCCTGTAAGGCACCTCAAACCCAACAAGCAGGTCCTGAAGGCCTGGCTTCCATGGCCCACCTCTTTTCAGCCCATTCTCCCTGACAAGCCTGCCAGACTTCTATTGCTCCCACACTCTCACAGGGAAATCAACAGTGACAATTTTCTTCTATCCCAACTCCAAGATGAAGATGTGTAGGAAAGCTTTCTCAGGAACTTCTTAGGCACCTTACAGGTTTCTTGCTACATCCCATTTCTGACACCACAAATTAAAAGCAGCAGGAGCCTGGAAGTCTCCAGCCCAATACGATGTCTATTGTGAGTTCTGCCTTGACTATCTCCAGGGTAGAAACACCAAGAGGGATGGATACTCAGAGCAGACTATCTAAGGCTGGCTAGTTCTCAGACATTGCTGCTAGTCAAGCAGATGTTCAAATGCTTGTTTTCTTTCCTCAAAGAATTCTGGAGCTCATATACCTTGGAGTGAAGGGCAATTAATTTCCAGGTGTTTCCACCCTGGGGCTAATCTTTGTGGCATAGCAGGTCAGCATTTTCTGCCAGGTGTGCCTACACCTGAACTCAGAGCATCAACATCCACAAGCAAGACTTGCCATGCACACTCTTCCTTACTAGTTAAAATTCAGACTTCTTAGGCTGGGAATTTAGCTCAGTGGTACGATATGAAGTCCCAAGTTCAATTCTCAGTACTTTCTCCTCTCCAAAAAAATCCAGACTGTTGAATACTAGAAACAAATTGCCAAAATTTAAATACTAACTGCCACATAACACATATTGATCACTGTCGCAATCATCCTTGTGAGGGAAGTGAGGTAGCAAGAAGGGAATAGGAAGAGGAAGACCCACATGATCTATATACAAGGTGCCCCACACATATGTGAAGTAGTCCAGTGGGTGCTGAGTACCTCTGCAGCCCAAAAGAACTAGGTTCAAATCCTGTCTCCCCTGCCTACTAATTTTAGATCCCTTAACTATAAAATGGCAACAAAAGTTTCCCTACTTTTCATAGGTAAATGACAGCACATGTAAAATGCCTATGCAATATTCAATAATGAGCAACCATTATGTTCCCATATGCTATCATGCTGGCTACCAACAATCTTCTATATATAAAGTGAGTCAACTGAAGCCAGCTATAGGCCCTTTCCAGATGAGTCACCCACACTGAGCATCCACTGTCCTCTGGATCTGGTGAAACACTTATCTGTCCTCTATTTCCATGGGCACTCCACCCCAGCTCCTATAACATTTACAAGAGGGATAGAGAGGAGGAGCCAGGCACTTTGATGGGGTGGGCTGTGAAGGGCTGCTTTCACAATGGGTACCTAGCACAGTGAGGAAGGAGGATCCATTTACTTAGGACCTATGGAAGCAGCAACCCCTGCCATCTACTCTATTCCTGGTACAAAGCCACTATCTCCCATTTCAGATCTGAACTAGTCAGTCAGTCAGTCAGTCAATCAATCAATCAATCAATCAATCAATCAACTTATTCCTGAGATAGGGTCCTGCTATATAGTCCAGGCTGGCCTCAAACTCACAGTGATCCTCCTACCTCTGTCTCCCAAGTACTGGAATTATAGCCATATGCTACCATCCCAGAGGAACCATCCAATCTCTTAGGACTTGAAATAGACCTTAGGCCTTCTCTTACCCTCATTATGTCTGTGAGATATAAGATGTTTCCCACAATAGTGATATGGCTAAGATGAAGTGAGCCCATGGGGAGGAAGCAGAGAAGTAGGGAGCAGAAAAAATGAATCTCACAAATAATGCTTCTAAAAGGCAAGGCCCGGTGGAGGCAACTTCCTCTCCTTCAGAAGAGTTGTTACCATGCAAAGAATTTCCCTTCTATAGTTCCCACCAGGCCTATTCATTCCAGGCCCTTATCTTACCAACAGGGTGGCAAGCTGAGGCTTATTACCTGCCCTTCTGGGCCAAAGAAACAGGATCTGAGTAAAGCCTTACTTGCTTCTCCACCTCTAGCCTCCCTGCTGTCAGTGGGATGTGTAATCTCAGATTCCCTAATCTAAGAATCATATCCTAGGCAGGCCCCCTAGGCCTAACAAGGTCTGTTGAAAGTAGCCCCATGGCTCTCAAGCAGGCTTCAGAAAGAAAAACATGTCTCACTTCAAGACAGAATTTGGAACCCAATGGTAGACTTAAGTGGCTATTAGGCAAGTGTGTTTTAGAAATAGGACCAAAACAGCTTTGAGGATATAATTAACAGGAAAAGATTTTTTTTTTTTTTTTTTTGGCCTGGCTCAGGCTGCCTTTAGGTACTGTCTGGTGTTTCATGTGGAGCTGGGAATCGAACTGTGATCCCCAACACTGCACTGAGTTTGACCATGTGGGGACTTAAACAACTGACCTAACGGTCAAGCCACCTGCAATCAACAGGAGAGAAGCCAGGGAATAAAGGGTAAAAGAGAAATAAGAGTTGTAAATGCACCCACCAGGTCTGCAAAGGCCCTTCTGTGTAGAATCTCAGAACATGGCCTAGGCATTTGCCAGTCTTGCCTAGAAGACAGCCAACACCCCAAGACGCCTGGTGCTGACTCAGATAGGCAGGGTCCCCTGCCCTATCGCTGGAGGCTCCTACAATTCCTGGAGAAACTGTGCTCTGAGGCTTGCATGCAGGGCTGGCCTCGAGTGTTCCCTGGTTTGCTCAGGACTCAAAGAATCAGGCTGGGATGAGCAACAAGCAGGCACTCCCTGGCCAGAGGGAGAGTGAAGAAGACTGTCCCTCGGGCACTTGCCCTAGGCTCTAGCCCCAGATCCCAGCCTGGCCCTCACTGTGGTACTCCAGTGCCCCCTTGGTTCACAGCCCACCACCATGGCCTCCAACAGCTCTAGGAGACTTAAGAGAAGATTTCTTCCTTGGTATGTTCTGGTATTCCTTTCCCAGCTAACACCTTGACACCTACATGCCCTTCCTGAGTTTCAAACCCCACAACTGCTCCACTTATCAATCTTGAAAGATTCCATGTTTCAAGTGGGATAAGAAAAAACAGAGAAGTGCTCCATTCCAGGGGCAAAACAAGGAAACACATACCCGGCTGGAGAAAGGGACAGAGACTATCAGCAACTTCCATTCAGCAGGGCCCACGGCAGAACCTGTTAGACAGTGAGGGCAAAGTACAGAGGCCAGGAAGGGAAAAGCCAGGCCCAGGGCGGGGGCTGCTGGTTCAGCCAGCCACCCTTACTCAGCCAGCAAAGGCGACACCTTCCACCACCACCTCAGGAGAAAGAAGTGAAGCAGCCAGGCCGAGCAGTTCTTGCCTGGGAACCCGGACTGTGTTGCAACCGAAACCACCAGCAGCCAAGAGACTGGGTTTGGCAAGGAAAGCAAGAGGGACAAAGCCCACAGCTTCTCAGGGGCCAGAGGCTGGTGTTCAGGAAGGGCGGGCAGTTCCAGGACAGTACACAAGGAGTAAAGTGGGAGAGGAACAGGAAGGGAGGCAGAGAAGAGGCAGGTTTGGATCAACGTCCTTATTCCATCCTCCTCCCTCACCGGAAGTGGACTGCCCTGCCCTCTCATAGGTGTTCTACTGTGTTAACAGCTAGAGAAGGTGAGGAAGAGCTTAACTCTATTCAGGGCTGTCATAAAGCACTATCCCACCCAGAGCAGGTGGTACCTGGGTAGGACAACATTTAACAAGGTCTCAAAGTTGACCAGGAGGACTATGTATAACTCAGATGTGCTCCGGGAGAGAGGGAGGGAGGGAGGGAGGGAGAGAGGGGGAGAAAGAGAGAGAGTCAGTCCTAGCAAGGACCAAGGACCAAAAAACCTGCCTCAGGATCCATGTGAGGGTATAAAGAAGGAACCAGCAAGCCCACACTGGCAGATGGACCTCCTCCTTCCTAAAATAGCAGTGTTTAACCACAGAAAAACACATATTTTGCTAGACACAAACAATGGACATAATTTCAGAGGGCTCAGAGACCCTTTAAAGCCCTATGAAGTTCTATGGGTTTAGATTAAGAGCCTCTATTACTGAGAATGAGGCTTAATTCTAGATCATGCTCAAAAGAGGTGGGAATATTCCAAATGGCCTTTCTAAGTCTTTTCCAGCTCTGCTTCTGGAAGACTATCCTTAGGTTTCCATTCATTTCCAAGTCTCCCACCTTCCTCCTAAAACATGCTTCCTCTAGAAATCCAAACTTTTTCATGTCTCTCTCCTTCAAGGCCATCACAACTTGGACATGTGAGTGTGGGGCAGGTCAGCTCTCTCACCAAAGGAAGACTCATCTTCCAGGCCAGTGGACCATTAACTCCTCTGACTTCCATATAGTTATTTTCTCTAGCACTCTATGTGAGGCTCTAGCCATTCTGTAAACTTCCTTGGTAAGGGAAAATCCTCCTTTTGTGCCCTGTCAACACCTAGACACATACCCTTGGGCCACCTAAAGGTGGCCCAGAAAGGCCTGCCATGCACATGGGCACTGGTCAACAGAACCAACCTCTCATTTCCTCCTTACACATGCCTACAAGATAGGCAGTGTACCCATTTTTCCATCAAGGACTCTCAGAAGTGATAAGGAATTTCCAGGGCTTTGTGCCCTCTTGGAGCAATACCTGGGCTGGAGCCCAAGGCATTTGTCAAAATTTCAGCACCAACTATTGTTAGCCAGTCCTTTCCCTAAGTTTTTCTTATTTTCCCCCAAAGGCTACAAACCTTGGGTCCTCCTCCATGACCTAGTATAGGGTGCAGGGTGGAGGCAGGGTTGCAGACAGAAGGCTGAGGAAAAGGGCTTGGGACAACAGAAAGGTCAGGTTCCACTGAAACCAAAGGTGAGTGCTGCTTTCTGGGCCTATCCATGTTGTCCCACAGCAACACCTTCTCCTACCACTCTCAAGATAGCTTTGTAGACTGAGGAAGTGTCAAGCACTGAAGGAAGAGAGGCTAGGGAGAGATGGGATATGACTCAGATGAACAGGTATATGCTGTGGCAAGTCCTGATTTGGGTGGGGGGCTTTGAACTCAGGGTCTTTACACTAAGCCACATCTGCAACCCTTTTTAAATTTTCTATTCTGGATTTTTATTACTTTGATACAAGGTCTTACTAGGTTGCTCAATTGCCCAGGCTGGACTTCTATGCGAGAGACTCCTGCTTTGGGCTCCCAGAAGGCTAAAATAACAGGCTTACAGCAGTTTAACCCACTCTCCTTCACTATATCTAGGAGCCTTCCTGGATCCTTTGATTCTGAGCAATCGTCACTCTCAATTGCCAGGAGTCAATAAACTTTTTTTTGGCGGGGGAGGGGGGGGGCTGGCTCAAGCTGCCTTAAGTGTGTGTTGGGTAAGACTTGTGGAGCTGGGATTCAAGCCCTGGTCCCTAGCGCATGTTACTTTTGCTGAGCATGAACATGTGCTTAATCAACTGAGCTAACCCGCAGGCCCCCTCCCCCAAACTAACTAGAATGGCTACTCCTGGGAAACACCTACATGCCCTTAATATCCAGTTGGAGCAGTGAGGCTGAGCATGAGTAAACCTTCCAAAGGCTGCTTCCTTTTTTCCAGCCAGGGTAGGTTACCTCCTAGACCACCGGTTCTTCACCTGTGGGTCACAACCCCAGTGGGGGTCAAACAACCAAAACATGGGGTCACCTAAAACCATCGGAAAATGTTATTTATTTGGAATTGTTACATTTAAACTCATGCTATGCTATGGTGAAATGTTATTTATTGGAATTAGTAATAAATATTTCTCAACATATAATTATTGTTTTTGTGATCAATCACTGTTTGAATTGTTTGATTTGTAGCAATGAGAATACATAATGCATATCAGGTATTTACATTCTGAATCGTAACTGTAGCAAAATTACAGTTTTGAAGTAGCCACCAAAATTATTTTTTGGTTTGTGGTCACTGCAATGTGGGGAACTGTACTGCAGGGTCACAGCATCAGAAAGATTGAGAAGCCGGGCATGGTGGCGCACGCCTGTAATCCCAGCACTGGGGAGGCTGAGGCAGGAGGACTGGTGCGAGTTCGAGACCAGCCTGGGCTACAAAAGTGAGCTCAGGACCAGCCTCAACTGCATAGCGAGACCCTGTCTCAAAAAGACAAAAAAAAAAAAAAAAAGGTTGAGAACCACTGTCCTAGACAAAGGATAGCAGCAGAGCAACGCAACTTAAGCCAATCACAAGGTGCTTAACTTCCCTTTAGCTCTCTTGGCTGCAATTTTTACCTCAAGACAGGAAGACTGTTGACATAACCTGTTTAAGAAGGGGGTCTACAGACCTGAAAGCCCAACAGTAAATCCAGAGCCTGCCTGGGAAGAGGAGGCTATGACTGACAAGGATTGAGAGATGAGAACAGAGCTTTCCACCTCACCCTTTTCATGCCTGGAACCATGATGTAACAACACTCCTCAATCTGTAGTCTTTCAGAGTCTCCTAATACACTGGACTCCTGCTAAAATGCAATGGAGGGGCCAGGAAAATAGCTCAGTAGAATAAGCGCTTGCCTGGCATGCGCAGAGTCCGGAGTTCAATCCCTGGTACCTCAAAAAAAAAAAAGTCAGTGCCAGTAATATTTCCTGTAATCCCAGCACTTGGGAGGCAGGAAACAGGAGGATCACTATGAGTCCGAGCTGCATAATGAGACCCTGCACATACACACACCAAAAAAAAAAAAAAAAAGAGCAGTGGATTTTATTGAGCACCCATGGCTCCATAAGTTTCCAGCATACTTTGTCCCTGAGAATCTGCTGACTACATTCTGGTCTGTCTCTCCTCTCACCAACTATTATCTTACCTCAAGTCTTCAGCAAGTACCTGCCTCTGTAGTCAGGGCTGGTTGCAAAGTTCAGTGAAATCTGGTACCTGTCTTCTAGAATTTAGAAGGGAACAGTGGAAACGTGTCTACTGTCTATTATGAGGGCAAGCAGAGCTCTAAAGGCAGAGAGTTCTACCTTTGATTCTTATTTACTGACTGAACTTTAGCAAGATTATCTGAATCTGGAACATGAGGATAGTAGCTATACCCATTCTACAGGATTAGAGTGTTAAATAAAAACATCCAAAAAATGTATTCTATTTTTTGTGATCTCAAAGGTTTTCAGATCTCTGGAGAGAGTTATAAACCTTTTTTTTTTTTTTTTTTTTTTTTGGTGGTACCAGCGATTGAACTTAGGACCTTGAGCTTGCCAGGAGGTGCTCATTCTATTGAGCTATTTCCCCACCCCCAAGAAAACTATAAACTCTTTAAGAACTTCACTATAGGGACCCGGCGGGATGGCTCAGTGGTCTAAAGTGCCTGCTTGGGGAAGCTTGGGCGGCTTCAGGGACCGTGGCTTGATCCCCAGCACCACATGCTGCGCCAGCCCTGCCCTCGGGGTGGGCTGAGCCAGCCATAAAAGTGAGTGAATAAACAAACAAAGGTTCTGAAACAAGAAAAAAAATAAAATAAAATAAAAAATTCAAAAAAAAAAAAAAAGAACTTCACTATAACACAAGTATAGTTAAGCTGATTCCCATTCCCTGGTATTACTTCTGCAACAAGGAAAAGACAGATCCTCTTCCATGGATGGGCTACTAGGTAAAAAGGACCTTTTTTCCTTTTGTGAAGCTGTCCTGCCAAGCGGCTTATGTGAGAAAATCACCCACATTTTTGCCCTCTGCATAGCCCAAAGGAGTCTGAGAGATCCTTGTTAGTTCCTTAACTCCTTCCTCTCAGAAAAGGTCTAAGAAACAGACAACATACCAGTACCACATGGTGCCAAGGGCTGGGGGAAGCTCACAGTGCCAGCCTTGCACTTGATTCGGCTCCTCCTGTACCAGTGGGTTACTGTAACCATGGAGACCAGCAAGTTCCTCCATTGCACAGGAGAGCCAGCATGCCAGCAGCCCAGGGCTCTGGGGGATGGGGTGGTGGTGGTGGTAGGCAGAAGGCAGCCTGCAGCAAGCACAAAGGTTTGGCTCATTTCACAAGGGATTGTAGGGAATAGAGGGCTATCAAATGGTGCAGCTGGTGTGCCTGGGCCTTCTCCTAACCTCACCTGATTTTCCTTGCCTAGTATTTTGTTTTTGGCATATAAAGCTCCTGGCTTCAATACACAGTTCCACTGCTTGTACTGAGAAGCTGCATGTGGCATGGTAGGGAAGGCACCACTGTGGAGTTAGACATGTGGTAGCATCCTGGCTTCTCTGCTCTGGCTGCCACATAAGGGATAGGGTGGAATGGTGGTATAGAAAAATACCCAAATGCATGTGCATGCGTGCGCACGCACACGTGCATGCGCACACACACATACACACACGCATGCACTCACACGAAGAAAGGGCTCCACCTAGCATATAATGTTTTTTTCTAAGTGAACCAGGTAAGCAGAGTCTTGTCTCTCCTACTCCTCCCAACTTCAGACTCCTCCTTAGTTGAAAGTAAGTACTTTCTCTGGACTATCACAGCATACTTCCTGTACAATTCATTTTTTTTTCTTGTGTCCCTACATCTTAACTCCCTTAAGCTCTGAGGGAATCAGAATCTTACATGCATGCCTACACCTGGCTGTCCCGTGTCAAAGAAGTAGAATAGAAGAAGTGAAATTTGTTGATCCTTAAAATTGCCCTCCCTTGGCTCCCAGGAGACAAGAGCAAAGGAACAAATATTAACACTTCTTAGAATAAGCTTCATCTTTTCTCTTTCTTGTTTCAGAACCTTCATTTGTTTATTTACTTATTTTTATGGCCAGCTCAGCCCGCGCCCTGAGGGCAGGGCTGGTGCAGCATGTGGTGCCGGGGATCAAACCGCTGTCCCTGAAGCCACCCAGGCTTTCCCAAGCAGGCACTTTAGACCACTGAGCCATCCCGCCAGGCCCCCATCTTTTCTCTTTCAAAGCATTTATTGCCCTTGAAATTGGCTGGTTTGGGGCCAGGGAGATAGCTCTGTGGCACAAGTGCCTGCCTGGCAAGTGCAAGGTCATGAGTTTGAACCCTGGTCCCACCAAAAAAAAACAAAAAAAACAAAAAAAAAGAAATTGGCTGGTTACTGTCTGTCAAAGGAAATTTGGTCTGTCTTACTAGTGGCTCAGTAGGTCCGGCAGGATGGGTCAGTGGTCTAAAGTGCCTGCAGGCGGCTGCAGGAACCACGGTTCGATCCCCGGCACCACATGCTGAGCCAGCCCTGCCCTTAGGGCAGGCTGAGCGGGCCATAAAAATAAATAAAACTAGTGGCTCAGTAATGCCTAACACAGTGTTTAATTAAAGTACCAAATAATAAATGTGAATGAACAAATGAATGAGAAAACATCATGAAATATTTTCCTGATGATTTCTAGAAAGCAACAACAATTTTTTGGGGGCCAGGCGGGATGGCTCAGTGGTCTAAAGCGCCTGCTTGCGAAAGCCTGGGCGGCTTCAGGGACAGCGGTTCGATCCCCAGCACCACATGCTGTGCCAGCCCTGCCATTGGGGCAGGCTGAGCCAGCCATAAAAATGAGTAAATAAACAAACAAAGGTTCTGAAACAAGAAAAAAATAAATAAAATAAAAAATTCTTTAAAAAAAAAAAACATTTTTTTTAAAAAAAGAACAATATAATTTTCATCTCTGTATTTAGCAGGCAATACTAAGGTGGACAATGGGCCCCATAATTCCTTCACCTAAGGATATATGGAAGGTAGCAGACTCAGGGATAGTCAAGAGACTGACTGGCCTCACCCCCATTTGCTCTCTAACTGGCCCTCAATTAAACCAAAGTTCCCTCTTTTTTCACAGGGGGAAACCTCTCCTCCCATGACAACCAACAGGCCCTCCCATGGATAGTTCTCTCTGCCTCTACACTGCTCTGTTGTTGTGAGAATATAACCCAACCAGAGCCCTTCCAAAAAATACTGACTGGAGGGCTGGAGGGGCCAGGGAGACAGCTCCATGGTACAAGTGCCTGCCTACCAAGTACAAAGTCGTGGGTTCAAACCGGAGCAAGGGGGGGGGACACAACCCACTACTGACTGGGAAGTGACAATGACTCTTCATGAGTGTTGCTCCAAGGAGACATTTATTTACCATCTGCCACACTAAAATCTCTGCTTTTTATCAATGTGCTGATGGTAATTCAACCCAGACTGCCAAAAAACTTACCCATATATACCTGCCTCCTGTCCTGTTGCACAAAGCATTTCTACCCTGCCCCCACCTTCCCAAACTGCCTCCTGCTACAGCAAAGAGAAAGAACTAAAAATGGCAGCTGGGGAACTCAGTTGACTCACCCAGCCTAATCATCTCCTCCCAGAATCTCCCATCTTCTCCTAGGGTTTTTGCCAACACAAAGTGAAAAAGAAGTACGAGATCTTAAAAAAAAAAAAAAAAAAAAAAAAAAAAAAAATCTCTCTCAGCATTTATGCAACAGCCTTTCTACCTGGATACAGCTCTAACCCTTTGCTCCAGCCTTGCCAGATATGGCTCCTTAGGTTGCCTTCCTGCTGAGGGAGTAGAGGGAGTGGAACCAGCCCTAGGATAGCAAACAGGTCTTTCGGCTCCTATCCAATTCAGGCAGCCACTGGATGGTGCTGAACAAAACACGTGCCTTTCAACTGTATTTTCCCCTGGAAGAGGAAAACTGTCTCCTATTCCTCCAGATTCAGAAGGAGTTGAAGAGGAAGAAATGTCAGAAAAAAACCTACCACAGCCAAGTTTCCTGCACCATAGGCAGAGGTCAGAGGATAAGCCAAAAAAATAAAAATAAAAACCCAGAAGCACTGACATCCTGGCCTCACAAGCATACCATCCAGCTAGGCTTTTAGCCCTGTGGCTGCTCCACTTAAGCAACCACTAACAATCCAACTGGCTACTACTTCCAGAAGCAAAGACCCACTGGATTGTTCCCACTGATCAGCAGAAGCAGTACCTGCTTCCTACAGTAGATCATTAACAATCCATGCCCACTGCCAAAAACAAAATCAAACCAAATCTACACAGAAGTCTCCGAGCCATGGAATGAGGGCCACCAGACCACAGATGGAATGAGCTGGAATGGAAGCCCAGGAAGCCCTGCCTCAGAGCCGTCAGAGAGACCACAAGCCTCTAGCAACTGCCCTGGATGGAAGAGAAGTTCTCATTTTTTTTTGTCTTCTGCTCACTTTTGTAGCCCAGGCTGGTCTCAAACTCACACCGATCCTCCTGTCTCAGCCTCCCAAGTGCTGGAATTACAGGTGTGCTCCACCATGCCTGGCAAGAAGTTCTACCTTTGTTGTTTGGCATGTACAATAACTCACTTGTGTGCTAGATGGTAACAGACCTGAGAATTAAACAGAACATCTCAGGAAGCACAAGCAAATCTGCTACACTGTGTTTCTTAAGAAACCTCCAAATTAATGAAGTTTCTTTCTAGGCAGTGGGGGCATACTCATGGTACAGAGCACTTGCCTAGCACAAATGAGGCCATACATTTTATCTCTAGTACAGCAAAAAACAAACGTCTTCCAAAGGAAATGTTTTTCCACAGTGGTATGTGCTCAGACTAGGGCCCCTACTCTATATGCTAATATTTGAACTATATTTAAAAAGTACCCATAGGGGGCTGGGGAGATAGCTCCGAGGCACAAGTGCCTGCTGGGCAAGTGCAAGGTCATGAGTTCGAACCCTGGTCCCACAAAAAAAAATAAATAAAAAGTACCCATAGGTTTGGGGATATAGCTCAGTAGCATAAGTGCCTGCCTGGCAAGTGCAAGGTTCTGAATTCAATCCCTGGTTAAAAAAAAAAAGTTCAGCCATAGCCCAAGACAAGAAAATGAATTCAGAGTTCCAACCTGGGACCTTAGAAAAAAATCTTTGCTCTCTTAGCACTATAGGCAGCAAATACTGAGACTCCTAAACCTTTAAACTCTGGGTGAGGACTCAAGTAAGGGTGCTTCAAAGTATTTGTTACAGCTGAAGCTTGAAGTTGGCTAGCAGAGGCCAGAGGGATAAGGAATGGAGGTTCTAACACCTTGCTTTCAGAGGCTGAGCTGAAAGAAAGGAATTTAATCTTGCCTTCCCAAAGAGAAGGGCTAGCTACTGAAGGCAGACCAGGGAGGAAAATTTCCAGCAGAGACAAAAAGGAGGATGTGATGAATCCTGATTCATCAGAGGCTAACAGTCTTTGGAACTGGCTCTCTTATTGTCAAATGAAGCAGGGATTATGCCTCTCATCTACCTTCCTGCTTGCTTGCTGCAGCCCAGCAGCCTCAACCTGGGGCTGAGGGTAGAGACTGCTGGATTCTGTTACTAAGTGGCCACAGCTCTGATGGAGGGTTTACTAGCTCTGATGGAGGGTTCACTTGTCAATAACTTGGCAGACTGGGAAGCCCAAGCTTATTGGTCAGCCCCAATATGTTGGCCTATGGGTCTATTTAGGGTGCCTCTGAAAGCAGATGTCAGAACCTTTAGCCTAGAAACCAATATGAAAAACCAGATGACAGACATCTACCGTTGCACAGTCTCTTTTTTTCTTTCCTTTCTTCCTTCTTTTTTTCTGTCCCCTCCCTCATTTTTTTTTTTTTTTTTAGGGTCTCACTACTGAGTCATAGTGATCCTTCTGTTTGTACCTCCCAAGCACTGGGATTACAGATGCGCACCACTATGCCTGGCTCAGGGCGCTCTAGGGTGGGGCCAGCGCAGCACGAAGGGCCAGGAACAGAACCCTGGCCCCTGCGCTTCCTCTAAGCAAGCACTAAATCCGCTGAGCTATACCGCCAGCCCCCCCCCCCATTTTTGAGACAGAGTCTTGCTATGTAGAGCTCAGACTGTCCTTAAACTATGTAGCCCAGGGGCTGGGGAAGATAGCTCCATGGTATAAGTGCCTGCCTGGCAAGTGCAAGATCATGAGTTTGAACCCCAGTCCCACACACAAAAACAACAACTATGTAGCCCATTTTGCTCTCAAACTTGTATTCTCCTGCCTCAGCTGCCCAAGTGCTGGGATTACAGGTGTGCATCACCAGGCCTCTTTGAAAGCACTTTTTATTGTTAACTCACCTTTTCAGATCCCTAGGATGAGACTCTGACCTGGTTTCCAAAAGAATGGTTCAGTGAAGGGCCAGGTTAGCCCCGGCCAGAGCAGCTGGCAGGCCTGGGCACTGGGCTTTCTCTCTGACATCTATGACAGCAACATGAAGGCAGTGCTCTTCTATATAGATTAGCTCATGTCCTAGCAGGAAGCCCTCAGGAAGCAGAACTACCAATTAACAGTGTTGGAAGGAAGAGGGCCACTTTTGGGCATGGTTAGATGTATTGTACAGGCTGTAGGTGAGAGAATGCTAATTATTTTGAAGCAGAGAGGCGAATCTGTAGCTCCCTACTTCTGAATCTCCTAGAGAAGGAAGAGAAAAATGGAGAGCTACAAGAAAAATATTAATTCCCCCACCCATACCCCAACAAATCCTGAAAGGCAACTCTAACTGATAACAGACACAGTGGCTTAAATACAGCTTCGAAGAAAAAAAAGCCACCATAGGTTTCCAGCCCTATTTTTTTTTTTTAAAGACAGGGTCTTGCGCCAGGCATGGTGGTGCATGCCTGTAATCCCAGAACTTGGGAGGCTGAGGCAGGAGGATCGCTGTGAGATCAAGACCAGCTTGAGCTACAAAAGTGAGCTCAAGGCCAGCCTGAACTGCATAGCAAGACCCTGTCTCAAAAAGCAAAAAAAAAAAAAAAAGAAAACAGTGTCTCACTATTATAGCCCTGGCTGATCTTAAACTAGCAGTGATCTTCCTGCTTCAACTTCCCAAGTGCTTCGATTACAGCAGCCTTTACCACTATGCCAGCTAAGCCCCAAATATCTTTCTTTTTTTAATGTATGTATGTCTACAGGGTCTCACTACACAGATCAGACTCATAGTGATCCTTCCTGTTTTTCAGCCTCCCAAGTGCTGGGATTATAAGCACGCAACACCACTTCCAGTTTCCAAGTATCTTTATCTACTGCTCACAACTGCTCTAGATTTCCAAATGGTCCAGGAACCAGAGCCCAGTAGTCACAGTGTAAGAGATATGGACTTTTTTTTTTTTTTTTGAGACAGTGTATCACTATATAGTTCAGGCTAGCTGTGACCTACTATGTAGCCCAGACTGGTCTTGACCGTGTAGTGATACTCCTGCCTTCTCAAGTGCTAGAATTACAGGTGTGTATCACCATACCCACCCTGGACTTGAGTTTTTTACAAAGCCAGAAAAGGATCCAGAACTCAACTATTTTATCACTTCCATGAAAGGCTGCTCCACTCTCCACCGATAAAAAGCATTAGCTGGAGGGGAGATGTACCACAAGCCTCTGGGCATGCTGAGCAGTCCACTAAGACTAGGTGTGATGGCACAAGACTGTAATCCCAGCGCAGGGGAGGCTGAAAACAGGAGAGTCATTATGAGCCAGAGTCTAGAGAAATACTATACCAAACACACATTAAAAAAAAAAAAAAAAAAGCCGGGCGTGGTGGCTCACGCCTGTAATCCCAGCACTTGGGAGGCTGAGGCAGGAGGATCGGTGTGAGTTCGAGACCAGCCTGGGCTACAAAAGTGAGCTCAAAGCCAGCCTGAACTGCACAGTGAGACCCTGTCTAAAAAAAAAAAAAAAAAAAAAAAGCACTAGCTGGGTAAAGTGACACATAGCTGTAATCCCAGCACTTGGGGGGGTGAAGCAGGAGGAGCCCCACCAGTTTGCAGCCTGGGGTACATTATGTATTCAAGATCAGTCTGAACTAAATTATGTAGGACACCTTGTCTCAACACCACCCCCCAAAAAAACACACTAAATTTGATTCAGTGCTTATCCAATTGGTTTACAATTAGCATCATGAAAAGAGGGGGCTGAGGAGATAGCTCCATGGCACAAATACCTGCCTGTCAAGTGTAAAGATCATGAGTTTGAACCCTAGTCCTGCAAAAAAAAAAAAAAAGAAAGAAAGAAAGAATTATGAACTGAGGCACTATATATCCAAAATATACTGCATCTCCTGAGGCATAAAGTACTACTAGTCCTTTTTTTTTTTTTTTTTTTTGTGGGTGGTACCAGGGATTGAACTCAGGACCCTACACTTGCCAGGCAAGCTAAGGTCCACTGAACTATTTCCCCAGGCCTAGTACTACCAATCTGTCAGAACTTTCTAGATATACATTTCTGTAAGTTTTGCAAATCTGCAGTCACAGTGGGAAATGTAACTAGTACTTCATACACACACATATACAGTGTGGTCAAAAGAAGTATATTCTCATATACCCACTAACACTCAGGCTGACTGTCCCTTCCACTATGAAATGAAGGTACCCTGTGTAGAAGGTGGTAAAAGTGCAGCTACCATTCTAACTTGAGTGTACCTCCTTGGGAACTAAACAGCTTCTGGTAGCAGCTAGGCTATAACCAACTGTCCTTCACACAATGTAAAAGGATCACTATTTGGGAAGATGGGATCTGGGGAGTTGGGTTTCATAACTCATAAACTATCAAGCATCTGTCTCAGGAAGTTTCCCAAAACAGGCTCATGTCCTGGACCCCTGAAAACAGGATCTGAGAACAGGAATAATAAATGACAACAGAACTAGGAATCAGGGGTAATAAAGACAAGGAAGGAAGCTGTCACTTTCTAATAGCTGAGAACCCTTCTCCATGGCACTGACCACCTTACCCCCACACCAGTCTTTATATAAGCCTGTTACTTCCCTTGGCAGACCCAGGCCTCTTTCTGACCTCACTGCCATGTCAAGTGATTGCAGCACCTTAATACTGATGCGGGCTACCCCATGAAGAGACAATCAAGGTCATCTGAACTGGGGCTACATGTTCTGCTGTACTTGTTTACAGGCAAGAGAATTAAAACAACCTGTCAGGGGAGCGGGGGCAAACCCTGTGCCTAGGGTAAGCACTGAGAACAAAGAATAGAGGCTTCCCACCAAGAAATTTTTTGTCCAAATATAAAGCAGAAATCTTTGACCAGATGACAAATCAGTTGCCTATGCCAAAATGTCACTTACAATCAAGTGACTGAGACACTGTTTAATTTTTCCAGTGCTCTTTGAATGAAAGGCTAATGTCTGGAGGCTTTTTGGGGGGGAGGTTGAGGAAAAATTGGGGGGTGTGCAACATAGGGCCCCTAAAGATACTGAATTAAGTAAATGCCTTTTTTTTTGGTAGTATCAAGGATTAAACTCAGACCTTGTGAAGAGAACGAACTGAATAACCAGCCAAAGCCCTCCACCCCAAAAAGCTATGGCTATAGAGTTTTAAACAGGGATTTCCTGTTTTCCTCTTTTTTCTTGTTTACAATGCTAAGAACTGAACCCAGGAGCTCACCCATCTACACAAACTTCTTTTTTTTTACACAAACTTCTACCACTGAGCTACACCACTCGCCCTAAAGAGAATGTTTTCAGTGTTCATTCAGATGAAGAAAGCATTCATTTCTCAGGTAACTAAACTTCTAAACAGAAGTCAAATTACCCTAACAAAACTTTGTGATCATTTCTTGCCCTAACCAATATCAGAATTGAAAAGGAAAATAGACACCTTTAAGCCTAACCTTAGGCCAAAGGGAGTCATGGAATGGGGACTGTGGAGACCAGGTCAGGGTCTCCTTACCACCTGGTCAGCCTGACTACAATCAGTAGTCACAAGACACAAAAATAAGGAAAACCATTGAGCACCTGAGCCTTGCTCTAAGCAGCCATGGTTGTAGAAGCTACATAACCATGCCACAGAACTGGCCTCTGAGTCTCTTGAAATTAGCATTTTTTCTTCTCTTCCTCCACAAAACGATTTGTCACAACTCCTAAGTAACACTAATACTCCCCTTATGTCACCAAGCTCAACTGCTACCACTGGTCCCTGCATTAGCACTCAAGTCTTATAGCAAGATGATGCTCCCATTTGGGCCTGCAAAAGGTCAAGTGTAGCAGCATGCCTTCTCTAGCCAGCCAGATGGGGACTAAAACAACTGTTGGCAACAGGTGCTGCCTTTCTAACAACATCCCCTTTCCAACAAAGGGGTAACAATGACTTTTGCAGCCCCTCACCTAGTCCTGTTGAGAGGCAGGGAAGGTACATATGTATGCTAAGAAAAGCAAAGGTTTTAGGAATAAAAGGACCCAGCTTGCAAAATACAGAACGTGGCTTAGGAGGAAAAAGGGATGTTGTACTGCAAGTGATTCCAAGAATAATCTCTCCATACCACCCACGAAGCTCTCCTGAAGAGCAAAGATATGTAGAAACAATTTGTATTTCCAAACCTAATAGAGAACAGAGTAACCTTGGGTAGTTTTGGCATTCAGCTGTCTGGGTCACTATCTCCACTAAGGAGCTCTGGTCTCCACTAAACTAGAAGAAGCCCACACCTGCCACAGAGGTCAGGCCTGAGTTGGTAATATGTTCTATAATTCACTTACTCACATGTCCATTAATCTTCCTCCAGCTCACTGCTGTCAGGCAGGCTTTGTCCCTGTTCACCCAGAGCAAAGTGAGCCGGTCACTCCAGTTTGTTGGCAATGTGGATGTGTATGTGGGGGAGGCAGGGATATCATGATTCTCTACTTTCACTCCCCACCCCTAAGCCAGGGAGGTAAAGTAGCTGTGTATCTGCTGCAGGAGTTCCTATCTCTGGCTACTACACAATCAACCAGATGTGTAAGAACTCTGGGCTGCTGGCCAGATCTGTAATATCAGCATTTTGGGATGCTAAGACAGGAGAATCTGAAGTTCAAGCCCAGCCTGAGCCCTATAGCAACTTAGTGCAACCCTGTTTTAGAGAAAAGAGAAAAAATAAAAGAAGTTTGGGCCGTAGCTCAGTGTAAAGGCCATGGGTTCAATCCCTAGTACTGAAAAAAAGAAAGAACGAACTCTGGGGAACTTGTACATCAAACAAGCTGGTAACAGAGGGGGAACCAACCAGGGCAGAAGTAGACTGATCTCTTTCCAAGAACTTTGAGTGGTACTCTTATCAGAACTAGAACATAACAAGAGGTAGGCAGGTACACAGTTCCTGGGAAAAGCAAAAAGAACAAGACTAAAAGCTAGTCTAGCATGGAACATTCTCATCCCTAATAGGATGGCCTGTGGAGTCAATAAAATGCTGTTTCACAAAGTGTCCCCCCTCCCCAAGTCATACTCTATTTCACATGCTTTGCTACTGTGCTCTGGCAGCTGCAGTGTGGAGCAGTCACACTGACAATCTTGGCAGTTAAGGTCTGCCACTTCAAACACTTGTGCCACATACTGCCAAAGATAGGACGACAGGAGAACTCTCTCACTGGGCCAAGGGCATAGCAGAAGCTGCAGCCTTCCACAGGGAAGGGAAAGCACCTCCCTTGACATCAGAGTCCAAGGCTGCCACAAAGAGGTGATGTTTAGTGACAAAAATGGCAAGAATTGCAGGAGGGATGGCAAATAAGTATTTCCTTTTTCTCACCAATTGCTACCACTGGCCTCTACAAGCTGTCTTGAAGAAGCCCACAGAACTTCTGGTGGCAGCAATGGTCTGTGAATCACTAACCCATTAAGAAAGGGAAATCAATCTTCACCCCTGGACCCATTGTAGCCCCAGTATCCCTAGCCCTTCCTGCTACAAGCCTAAAGCCTAAAGCCACACAACCTTGCAAGGAATGAAACTCTGACTAACCTATTTTCCTTCCACACCTGCGCACAAGAAAAGCCTATTTCTTACTCTACAGCATGACACATGACAGTATGGATAGGAAACCCCAAGTGTTCTCCTCACAGATTAACCAGTTCTGGGAACAGGGAGGTAGCTTAGTGGTCTAAACACCAAGGACCCGGGTCCAATCCCCACTAACGAATGCTGCACTGACCCTGACCCCAGGTATGGTGGCGCATACCTGTAATCCTAGCACTGGGCAGGCTGAAACAGTAGGATCATTACAAGTCTGACCTGTATGAGACCCTGTACCAAATACATTTAAAATATTAATAATAATAAAATTCTCTTGCCACATACACATAATTTATACATGTATATAGCTGTGTGTATATTCATCAATCTATACCTATGCCCAGACCAGACCTACAAGGTTTCTGTTGTTTCTACAACAGTGCTGTAAGCTGGCTGGCTACTCTTCACTGCCTACAGCTGGGTTCCTGTTTTCTCAGCCTTCCAGGTCTTTGCTGCAGCCTGCCACTACTTGGTGCACTTTTCTTCAATCCCACTTCTGTTTTTCTTTCTGGTAGATTCACTTTGGACATCATTTTCCTGGCTCCATTCATCCAGCTCACTTTAGGAGTTCCTGCCATTTCTTCCAGGCACTCTCCCACTTACCCCTAGGATCAACTGCTGCTCACTGGCTGGTTTCCTTTACAGCTTTTTTTTTTTCTTCAGTACTGGGCATCAAACTCAGGACCTTGTGCTCTAAGAGTCAGTTACTTCTGGGTCATCAGTGCTTAGACATAGTGCCAAGCACCTGGCAGGTACTACAAAAACACTTTCCCTGGGCTGGGGAAATAGCTCAGTAGGATAAGCACTTGCCTGGCAAGTGGAAGGGCCTGAGTTCAATCTCCAGTCCCACAAAAAAACACTTTCCCCAAGTCATTTTGTAAAGCTATGAAGATCAGGATCTTCCTGCTCTGATCAGAGTGATTCCTCACCAAAAGTTTTTAACACAACCTTTAACCTCAGCCGGGGCTAGAATCCTAGGGCCCAAGGCTTTAATTTGTGTTTTTGCAGGACCAGGGTTCAAACTCACAACCCTGCACTTGCCAGACAGGCAGTGTGCCACAGTGCTATCTCCCTGCCCTCCTTCAATCTTTCTCTTTTCTTCTCTGTCTCTCTCTCTCTCTGTCTCTCTTTCTCTCTCTTATGGCCAGTTTAGCCTGCCTTGGGGGGTGGGGCTGGAGCAGCATATGGCGCTGGGTGTTGAACTGAGGTCCCTGCAGTTTCCTAAGCTTGCCTAAGCAGGTGCTTTAGATCGATGAGCTACCTTGCTGCCCCCTGCCTCCCTTTTAAGACAGGGTCAAACTGTGCAGTTCAGCTGGTCTGGAGCTACTGTAGCCCCTGCCTCAGCCTCTCCACACTGAGATCATAGGTATGTGTCACCTCATCTGCCTTGTCCATTGTTTTAAATCCACTCCCTAGAGCTTTCTGGCACCTTGATGAATGCACTCTGGATTTCAGAGTTCATTTCTGGTGTGTGGATCCAAGACCTGCTGCCCCTCCATATTTCCTCTCCTATTTTGGTCTGCAGGTAGTCCCCACACAGACCTTTTAAGCAGCAACTTCTGAAGTGGATATGATGGGGGAATATGCCAGGGGCCTCAAGGGAGATTTATTCTAGACTCAGATCTGCCCAAACAAGTTATGTAACCTTCAACAAGTTATTCACCCTCTTGGGACCTGTTTCCACACTTGTAAAATGTAAACTCTAAGAAGAGCACTGAGAGTCAGTGCTGTGTGGATGTCAGAACTTTCAGTTTTTGCTTACAAGCCATCCAGCTCTGCTGTCCCCCAGATTGCAGCAGGAAATGAGTTCAGGCTCCAAGTCCTAAAGACCACTTCCTGACCTTATTTTGTCAGTTTAACCTGACTAAAATTCTGGCTGTATAAGAACATCATTTTGAAAAAAAAAGAACATCATTTTGGATTCTAGGCTTATATACTAGAAAGCCTCTTCTGCGTAGGGCTAAAAGGATTTAAGGTAACTCAGGTGACACAAAAATTAAGGTATGAAGTAAATCACAGCACGAAACTTGACAACCCTGAACTAGAGGCATTCTGGAGAAGAATCCACTCTTTCCCTAAACTTTCTTTTTTTTGAAACCTAGTCTCACTATACAGTTCAGGCTGAGTGTGAACTCACTATAACTATAGTTTGAGGCTATAGCATGGCTGGCCTCAAACTCAAAGGTGATCTTCCTGGCCCAGCCTATTTAGGAGGGATTATACGCATGCACCATCAAAGCCAGACTTGATTTACTTCCATGTTTAAGTTCTTCACTTCACCCCTCCTGGCCTCTTCAAATAGAAATATGGCCACAAGGTGCAAGGAAAGGCACCTCGATACAGCCTCTTTCCTGGAGGTCTCAGGGCTCTCTAACATTCTGGTCAATAGCTGAGTAGGCATAGCCCCTGGTGGGGTAAGCAACATACCTAGTATCTAATACTTGCCCCACCTGCATGATTCCCACAGCACCTCAGCTCCTCTGGGCCTCCTGGGTGGGGAGCTGCCTGCTTAGCCTGAATAGGTAATCTGTGAGGAGAAAGTGATTTGGCAAAGCCTAGCAAGCAGCAGTTGGGGAGGGGGGGCACTTAAGCAGACCAGTCTAACAGGTCCTCGTTTGCATCACCCAACACAGTTGGCACCTTTTTCATGGATTCAAAACATGAGACACAGAAGTCAAATGAAGCTTTCATATCAGAAGTCAATCAAGAAAAAGTAAAAACATGGGGCCCAGCGGGATGGCTCAGTGGTCTAAAGCGCCTGCTTGGGAAAGCTTGGGTGGCTTCAGGGACTGAGGTTCGATCCCCAGCACCACATGCTGCGCCAGCCGTGCCCTTGGGGCGGGCTGAGCCGGCCATAAAAATAAGTAAATAAACAAAGGTTCTGAAACAAGAGAAAAAAATAAATAAAATTAAAAAAAAAAAGAAAAGAAAAAGGGAAAACAAGTCATCTTTCTCACTCTCTTCCTATTCACAACAGTCTTGGAATACCTGACCAAGGACTTCCACGGCTCTTGATCCATTCAGAAAAACTAGTCTATAACCACACACTGCTATGAATATTGCAACTGCATCTGATTTTGGATGCTAAGCAGGTTAGTACTGGCATGGTTAGTACTTGGATGGGGGAAAAACAAGTAATCTCTTTTGAGCTCAAAGAAATATTTGGGTCTTTGCCAACATCAGGCACTGAATTGGTGTGAAATCAGCTTTTCCTGTGACATGCTCCTCATCTATTCTCCTCTGTAAATAACCGCAGCTTTCTGACACAAAATGCATGTTCTAACTCTGGACAAAATTCTTAATATTCCTAGTACCTATTTGCCCAGCACAACAGGGGAAGGCTAAGGCCAGTTAACCAGAAGCAACACCATCGGCAGAGATCTAGGTGGCAAAAACAGCAGGGCTTATCTTTCTGGCACTGGTCCCTAATAGGAATTCCTCAGTGGTGCCTTCTCTCCCTGTAGTTTCCTCTTCTGAGTTTTTAATCCAGGAACAATGTAAACCTCCTCTCTCATTCTCAAAAACTAGTTTTGTTTTTGTGGTGTTAGGGACTGAACTCAGGAACTCACATATTCTATTGCTCAGCTACATTCCCAGCCAAATCCCCAGTTAAAATTTTGGTTTTTTGGTTGTTTTAATTTTTATTTATTTATTTATTTATTTGAGGAGCTGGGGTTCGAACTCACAACCTTGCACTCGCCAGGCAGGCACTTGTGCCATGGAGCTATCTCCCCAGCCCCTGGTTGTTTTTTTTAAAATGATGACTACAGTACCTGGTTAAGAAAATACTGATGACAGGGCCGGATTAATAGCACAGCAGGTTAAAGTGCCTGCTTAGGCAAACAGGGACCAGGGGTTCAATTGCTAGGCCTGCCCTGCTGGCCCTGCCCCCAGGACAGCTGAGAAGGTGATTGAGAAGGGGCGTGGTAGTATATGCCTGTATTCCCAGCACTCGGGAGACTGTAAACAGGTGAATCACTATAGTCCGATCTACACAGTAAGACCCTATACACCCTGCAGACCATGCCCTAAATTCATTAAAAAAAAAAAAAAAAAAAAAGAAGACTTGTGATTTAAGTGGCTAAGGATCTTAACAGAGACAGATGTCTAGTTTACAAACAGCCCATTTCTTTTTTTTACAAATAATTCATTGAGAGGTGCCAGTATAATAAGTCTACTAATAGGCTCTAAAGGGAGGAAACAATACACAGACAAAACAGAATGCTGCTGGGTATGATGGCA
This sequence comes from Myocastor coypus, assembly GCA_004027025.1. NCBI lineage: Eukaryota > Metazoa > Chordata > Mammalia > Rodentia > Myocastoridae > Myocastor > Myocastor coypus. Next base: position 3,618 of record PVJA010028455.1, on the reverse strand, counting down.
CACTCCTATAATCTCAGCCCTTAGGAGGCTGAGGCAGGAGGACTGCCACAAGTTCCAGGCCAGCCTGGGTTACATATGAGCTCAAGACCAGCTTGAACTGCACAGTAAGCCCATGTCTCTAAATAAATGAACAAACAAAACTCACAACTTTGCCTTCAAAGAAGTAGACAATTTACTACTATAAGATATAAGCACAAATCATAATCTAACACAGAACCAACTATAGGAATGAAAGGAATGTAATCACCTCAATTTGTTAGTGGTCTGTAGTCTGTTACTGAGCAACGGTTGAGAGCCCAGATCTGAGAAAGAGGACCATCAGTTCTACCAGGATTTCAATGAAGAGGGTCACTAGTGCACTGAGTGGACCATGATGAGTCATGTCATTTGGTGCTCACCCAGAAAGATAACTCGGGAAGACTCACTAAAAGAATCAACTCCTCAGCCTTCTTTGTTTTTTTATTACCATGTGGAAACTAGTCAGGCCCAATATATAAGAAAAGATGTAGGGCCAGCCAGATAGCTCAGTGGGATTAAAGTGCCTGCTTAGGCAGACACAGGGATCGGGGTTGATTCCCAGCATGCCATGCTGGCCCTGCCCCCAGGACAAGGTGAGACTCAAATTGAGACTGGGCATGGTGGCACCCACCTGTAATCCCAGAGCTTAGGAAGCTGAAAACATGAGGATCACTACAAGTCCAATCTGTGTAGTGAGACCCTGTACTAAATAGGTTTTTTTTTAAGAATTTTTTATTTTATTTTATTTTTTTCTTGTTTCAGAACCCTCGTTTGTTTATTCACTCATTTTCATGGCCGGCTCAGCCCGCCCTGAGGGCAGGGCTGGCACAGCATGTGGTGCTGGGGATCAAACCGTGGTCCCTGAGCCACCCAAGCTTCCCCAAGCAGGCACTGTAAACCACTGAGCCATCCCGCTGGGCCCCCTGTACTAAATATAAAAAAAAAAAAAACCACCACGAAGTAAAAGATATGAACAAAGCTAAAAACACACAATATTAAAAATGCTGCTCAGGACACTCAAGTGTAGAAATGAAGTCTGAAAAAGCACCTAGTGGCAGCTTCCACCTGGTGCTCGAGGACGGGGGCAGGGCGGTGTGCAGGACCCGAGCACTCGGACCCATGGTGGCTATTCTGGAGCCTGGTGAGCCTGGCAATTCCGGGAAGGGGAAGGCAGAATTAAGACGATCATGTAAATTTGGTGTAGGTGAATTTATCGTGGTAACTTTAGGATGCTGGTTCCATTGCAGGTATAATTATGCAAAGGAATGAATCCAGGAAAGAACTGCCAGAAAAGGAAGGAAAAATAAGATTCTGTATGAAAGCACCCACCCTGATCCTGAAAGAAAATACACCAATAGCAGCAATGAGCAAACAACACAGAAAACCAAAACAGAATTTCTTGAAGTCAATGTGAACAATGCTGGGATCAACTACAGAGAGCATTTTATACATACACTCAGAGAGCCCTTGATTGAGTAAATAAATAAATATATAAACTATAGTTAAAAAAAAAAAAAAAAAAAAGCACCTAGCAACAGGAACTGAAGTAGGTTATCCTTGCACAGATTTGGAAGGGACTCCTGAAATTCTATACCAAAACTTCTATTTCAGTGATGCCAGACTTTTTAGAGCTTTCAATGGTAACAAACAGCCAAGCTGCAGCATGTGTGCCACAAGTTTACCACTCCTGTCCTCTCTTAATGTTGGCTGTGACCAGGCAGTTATATTTACGTAAGTTTTACCTTCTTTCCAGCTGTTGGTAGAGCTCAGTTCACCTTGTTACAAGTAGTTAAGCTGTACCCCATCCATCAAGCTTCTTGCCCTTTTAGCCATCTTTATGAAGGTAACAGGGAGAGGTGAATATTCACAACTCAAAACGCTTGGAAAATAATAACATTCTCTAGACAGGATTCTATGCCATCTCAAAAAGAAGTCAAGTGGGGACATAGTTCAATGGTAAGACACTTATCTACTGTGCACAAGACCTGGGTTCAATCCCCAGTACCACAGTGTATCTAAATAATCAAATAAATGAAAATAACATTAATTTTTTTTTTTTTTTTGTCTTTTTTGAGACAGGGTCTCACTATGCAGTTCAGGCTGGCCTTGAGCTCACTTTTGTAGCCCAGGCTGGTCTCGAACTCGCACCGATCCTCCTGCCTCAGCCTCCCGAGTGCTGGGATTACAGGCGTGCGCCACCACGCCCAGCTCCATATTAATTATTTTTAAATCACACTCAGGATAAAGATTAGGGTCCAAGTCCTTTGGGGGAAAGTCATATTCTATGGCCTGTTGTCAGATCTTAAAAACAAGGAAAACACGAAAAGATGGGCTCATGTCACCAAAAAAAAAAAAAAAAAAAAAAAAAAAAAAAAAAAAAAAAAAAAAAAAAAAAAAAAAAAAAAAAAAAAAAAAAAAAAAAAAAAAAAAAAAAAAAAAAAAATTACTTCCTTAAGCCAACCAACCAAAGTAGAAGAGGAATGGATGTTTTTAAAAAAATTCATTCCAATAGCAAACCAAGTAGGTGTACTATACATTTTTTTGGAATTATTCACTGTAAGGCAACATAAGGATACTGAATGTGAAACTGGGAGGTCAGCATCTGAAATTTTTATTAACAAGGGGCTGGGGAGATAGCTCTGTAGAATAAGTGCTTGCCTGGCAAGCACAAGGGTCTGAGTTCAACCTCCCGGTCCACCAAAAATAAATAAATACATAAATGAAATTTTTATTGAGAAAAATCCTCATACCACAGTATTAATAATGAAGGTTTAACATCCGTGTTTGACATTTTGTCATTAAGGGATTGGTTTTATTAATTTTTTTTTTCTTGTTTCAGAACTTTTATTTTTATGGCTGGCTCAGCCTGCCCTCAGGGCAGGGCTGGCGCAGCACGTGGTGCCAGGGACCGAACCGCGGTCCCTGCAGCTGCCCAACCTTTCCTAAGCAGGCACTTTAGACCACTGAGCTATCCTGCGGGGCCCAAGGGATTGGTTTTAAACAGTCTGGATTTGGCAGCCTGCCCTATGGCTATTGCACAAGCAGTTTCTATGTTTCCAGAAGACAGGGTGTTTGCTTTTTAAACACTATCTTAAAAAATGTATTTTAGAATAGAGTTTAACCATCCCAAGACAGAAAGAGAGAATGAAAACTAAACCAAATAAAGGAATCTGGTGCTGCCAAACAGAAAGGGGGCACACGAGAGAAAATACAGGGTAATTCTCAAAAACATTTGGAGTAAAACAAAGCCAAGTTGCATAAAAATAAAAATAAAAATAAAATACAGAGTAAAAGAGACATTATTCACCACTTAAAAAAAAAAGTAAAGCCAAGACTGCTCAAGAATCTTTTCTAGGGGCCTGGTGGGATGGCTCAGTGGTCTAGGGCCCCTGCTTGGGAAGGCTTGGGCGGCTTCAGGGACCAAGGTTCGATCCCCGGCACCACATGCTTCGCCAGCCCTGCCCTTGGGGTGGGCTGAGCTGGCCATGAAAATGAGTGAATAAACAAACAAGAGTTCTGAAATAAGAAAATAAATAAATAAAATTTAAAAAAAAAAAAAAAAAAAAAAAAAAAAAAAAAAAAAAAAAAAAAAAAAAAAAA
>PVJA010028454.1:0-27596 GCA_004027025.1 Myocastor coypus | reverse complement strand
GTGGCGCACGCCTGTAATCCCAGCACTCAGGAGGCTGAGGCAGGAGGATCAGTGTGAGTTCGAGACCAGCCTGGGCTACAAAAGTGAGCTCAAGGCCAGCCTGAACTACATAGTGAGACCCTGTCTCAGAAAGACAAAAAAAAAAAGAATAAAATTCAGACAGCCCCACTGTTCATCTGCTAAGACTGCCATACTAAAGCGGCGCTGCCTGGGTGGATTAAATGATGCAAAGGGGTTTCTCACGTGTTTGTGGGCTGAAAGTCCAGGGCCAAAGTGTATGAGCGGCTTGGTGTCTTCTGGGTCTCCTCTCTCATTGGCTAGAGATTGGCAGAAAAGCCCTTCCCTTCCCACCCCTCCCCATGACCCCTCCCCTCCCCACCCCTCCCCACCTCTTCCCTCCTTTTTCCCCCACTTCCCTTTTACCTTTTTCTCCTTCTCTTCATCCTCTTTTCCTCCTCCTCTTCTCTTCCTTTATCTCTTCTCGTTCCTTCCCTCTTTCTTTCTCCCTCCTTCCTCCTTTTCCTCTTTTAAGACAGGGTCTTGGCTTCTTCCTGTGCCCCCCAGGCTGGCCTAACACATTCCTGCCAGCTTGAAGCACTGGTGGTATATGCATGACTGTCTCGCTAGGAAGCGTGCTTCGCCCAACTGGACTGTCCCATGCTGCCAAAGGGACAGTCATGTATGTACCACGAGTGGTTCAAGCTGGCAGGAGCATAACAAATCCCTATCAGAGTTGGCCACCTGTAAGACCTCCCAAGCAAGGCCCTATTGTGAATGCATTAAACTCACCACCCTCCTGCCTCAGCCTCCTGAGGGCTGGGGCTATAAGAGTGAACCACTACAGCCAATGAGATGGACATTGTCTCAGGATATCCTCACCCTCACATCGCCTTCATTTTGTCTCTCTGTGTCCTGATCTCCCTTTTTTCTCTCTCTCTTTTCCTATGGTGTGGAGGGCAGGGGCCCCAGCAAGGGTGCAAGGGTCTTGCGCTGGTGAGTGCTCTCCAGTGAACTCAGCGCCAGCCCCTCCTGTTTGCATAAGGATCTAGTCCTGTTGGATGAGTGCCCTCCCACCTGATGTCATTTTGCCTCGCTTTGCTCTTTAAGACCCTGTCTTCAAATACATTTACCTTCTACAGTACAGCGCCCTACTGGAGGTCAGGACCTCAGTGTATGGATTTGGGAATGGGACACTATTCAGGTAATAAAAGATCCCTTTATTTCCCTGGCCTGGGAGACTGAGACATTGCCAAGGTCCAGAGAGAGAGAGAGAGGGGGAGAGAGAGAGACAGAGACAGAGAGAGAGACAGAGATAAGTGCTCCAGCAGCCCCCAGGTGACAATCTCAAAATGTGTCTTTCAGAATTTCATTTTCATGGGTGACTTCAACGCTGGCTGCAGCTACGTCCCCAAGAAGGCCTGGAAGAATATTCGCTTGAGGTCCGACCCTAAGTTTGTGTGGCTGATCACAGATGATGAGGATACCACGGTCAAGGAGAGCACGAACTGCGCCTATGACAGGTAGGCACCTCTGCACGGCCGCTGGCCACACGGGACCTCTGGGTGGCTGAAGCTCAGGCCCCCTTGGAGGCCGGCGTAGGCTGTGCGTCACCGCCCCTGCAGTGTAGAACAGGACCCGCAGTGGCCCGACCTGGCTCTGCTGTCACAGGTCTAGTTTCAAATCCTGACTGTCACTCATCGTGTCTATGACCAAGACAATGTGTACTCGGTGACTTCACGTCCTTGCTGTAAACTAGAGGCCATACGACAGTGTGTCTTGGAGATACAACGAGGGTTAAATGAAGTAATACATGTGGTGCATGAAAGATGCTAGCACAGCAGAGGTTCGGAAGTGCTCGGTACATCCACGGGCTTCGCCTCTGCTCTCACTGTGGTCTGCCTACCCAGTCCCCATCAATCATTATCAAGGAGCTGCTGTTAGAAACACTATTGAAATGAACATCCTGTTATATGTGTTTTGTTTTGTTTTATGTCTTTTTGAGACAAGGTCTCACTATGCCATTCAGGCTGGCCTTGAGTTCACTTTTGTAGCCTAGGCTGGTCTTGAACTTGCACCAATCCTCCTGCCTCAGCCTCCCGAGTGCTGGGATTACAGGTGTGCGCCACCACGCCCGGCTCCACATGTTTTTGTCAGATATTCATTATTTCCTCCAGATGCAACCATAAAAACGAGAGCAGTTAGTGCAAGGTTACTGACATCTTCAAAGCCTCTGCTACCCAGTCCTAAGTTCAAATAATGGAGTTCCCTTGCGCTTTCCAAGTCTCCTTGGGGGTTTTCAAACACTTCTGCTTTTGCTCCTTCAGTCAAGAAAAAAGTGGGAGTCAGCAGAGCACAGACCACAGGTGGAGAAGTCCCTGGGAGCCCGGTCCCAGGTGGCCACAGCTGCAGGAGAGCAGCTGGCCTCTGGGCTGCTCGGCTCCTCAGTCTCCAGGCCAGGCTTTCTTTCACTTCCATCTCCTGGCTGCTTCTGTTCCTCTTGGGACTCAGAGCTGGAGTTTCCTTTGCAGATGTCACTATTACTCTAGCTTTTGAAAGCGAAAGCCAACTTTCAAGGAAGGTTACAGGAGGCCAAGCAACAGGGTTCCTTTTTACCGCCCTCCTGAAGGCCACCAACCATGCTAGGACATAGCCCTCCATCCTGGCATTTTCCTGTTCTCTCTCTCTCTCTCTCTCTCTCTCTCTCTCTCTCTCCTCTCTCTCTCTCTCTCTCTCTCTCTGTCTCTCTCTCTCTGTCTCTTTCCTTTGGTACTGGGGATTGAACCTGGGACCTTGACCTTACCAGACAGGAGCTTAAGCCACTGAGCTGTCTCCCTGGCCCTTTCCCATTCTGGCATCAGAGCAGGTACACTCCCTTTTCCAGCTGCCTTGTTCTTCTTGCAAATGAGATGGAATTGATGGGAAAGACCAATGTGGAAGGACTGCTAAACTCAAGGAAAAATGCCCATCACAGGACAGGTTGGGAGCACATTTTCTCTGGTTCTGTAACCATTATATACCAAAGTATACATCTACAGTGACCTAGACTATCTAGTGAGATCTTGTCTTAAGAAAAAAGAAAGAAAGAGATGTGGGTCTTGTTCTGCACTATAGGGGCCTTGACACACAGCTAATGCCGTCCCCCAAGGTGGCCTGAGCTTTGCCCCGTGTGGCCTCGCCTGTGGGGAGGGAGAAGAGTGGCATGGGACTTTGTAAAGATCAGTTTCTTATTTTAGTGCCCTGAATTTTCTGTGCTCCAGAACAACAACATGTGTAATTCTGGGGATGATGTGTTTTTCATGGATGTGTTTAATGGATGTGTTTTTAATGGACCTAGACAAGACGGTCTCCATTCCAGTTCTTGTCCTGTGATCCAATATTTGTTGAGCGCTCCCACATGCTGAGTGCTGGTGGACAGGAAAGACCCCAGGCCATCCGTGGCTTGTGCCCTGGGAAAACGTAACCTGAGAGCCGAACCGTGCTCACGCCAGACAAGTCAGAATCCAAGCAACCTTCCATGGATTGCTTTCTTTTTTTTTTTTCTTTTTCTTTTTTTCTGTCTTTTTGAGACAGGGTCTCACTATGCAGTTGAGGCTGGCCTTGAACTCACTTTTGTAGCCCAGGCTGGCCTCGAACTCATACCAATCATCCTGCCTCAGCCTCCCCAGTGCTGGGATCACAAGCATATACCACCAACTCCACGGATTGCTTTTGGCTGACTCTCCAACTTGGTGTGAAGAAGAGTTCGCATTTGGGCTGAGCAAGAAAAGAGCCACGAGGCTGGGGTGCGGCTCTGTGGGGTGGTGTCCGGCTTCCTTAGCATGCTCAAGACCCCAGGTGCAGCCCCCAGCTCTGCAAAGCAAAACAGCAGCGACAACAAAGATTGAGCCCCTTGGTGGCATTAGCCAATTCAGAATCAGAGAAGCTCAGGACAGAGGCAGAGGGAGTCTGTGGGCACGTGTCAGGCAGCCAGCCCCCAGGTGGGCCATGCCTGCTTGACCCTGGAACTACGGTAGAGTCTGTTCCCGAAACTCGTCTGGCTGCCACATTGCCAGGAGGCTGAAGTGAGTTCGTTCTTAACGGATGACCCTAGCATCACAGCCAGGCCTGATGATGTGCACCAGTAATCCCGGGCTCCAGGAGGTCAAGGTGGGAGCCACCCAAGTTTCAGGCCAGCCAGGAACCTAGCAAGACCCCATATCAAAAAAAAAAAAAGTGTCATTCACATAAATCAAAGAAATTGAAAAGAATCCCAGTGAAAACTGTACCGTTCTGCCTCATTTCTCTGGCCTGCAGGCTGCAGGGTGCTTGCTCTGTCTTCAAGACAGAAGGTAGAGAGATACTAAACATAAGAGAATTTCTCCGTAATCTTTTTTGTTTGTTTGTTTTTTTGAGACAGGGTCTCGATATGCAGTTGAGGCTGGCCATGAGCTCACTTTTGTAGCCCAGGCTGGTCTTGAACTTACACCAATCCTCCTGCCTCAGCCTCCCGAGTGCTGGGATTACAGGCGTGCGCCACCACGCCCGGCAATTTCTCCGTAATCTAATCAGTGAAATGAAAAGGTGCAGAAAGGGTAGCGGTGTTTGTGTCATTACCGCATGGCACAGTGTCTGTGCGTTGTCTGACATCTGCTCTCCCACCTCCAGGGACTACTGCCACACTGCGATGCTGTCCTATGCCCAACGGGCCATGGCAGACCCAGGCTCTCCTTGGCAATTGCAGGAACTGGGGCTGCCAGCTGGAACCGTGTGGCGTTGGAGCCCACGTGAAAGAGCTAGGCTGCTCAGTCACTTGAAGATGTCAAATGCAGACCTTGGTTTAATTTCAGGAAGCCAACCGCGTGGATTAACAGGACTGTCTTTCCTCCTCTGGCTCTAGGATTGTGCTTCGAGGACAAGAGATTGTCAAGTCTGTGGTTCCCAACTCAAACGGGGTCTTTAACTTCCAGAAAGCCTATCAGCTGTCTGAGGAGGAGGTAAGGCTGCTGCTGTCTTGTGTTTCTCTGCCACCACCTTGGAAAGGCGAGCTGCTGTTACTCAAGGTCAGCACTGAAGACCTCACACAGGGCACTAAGCCTTAACTCAGTCTCCATAACCATTGACTAGGATTCTGCACTTTGACATCCTGCCAAAATTTCTTTCTTTTTTTTCTTAAGACAGGATCTTCCTAGGTAGTCTAGGTTACTCTTGGAACCTTCTCCATGCCTCCAGGCTGGCCTCAAACTCATGATGGTTCCCCTACCTCAGCCTCCAAAATGTTAGCTGTCTCAGTGACTCTTCTGTCATTGCTGGGACCAATACCCAACACCCACAATGAAGGAAAGAAAGGTTTATTCAGCTCACAGTCACTGGAGGTTTCAGTCCGTATTCGGCTGGCTCCAAGGCTGAGTGGGCAGAGAGCATCCGGTTCATGGCGGCGGAACAGCAACAATGGCAACTGAGGCAACAGAGCAAGTCTGTTTCTCTGTCTTTCTTCCATTACCTTCAGGCTCCCTGCCTCAGGATATCCACCTCAGATCACACCCATAGCCCCAGCAGTACTCAGACCCATAATCCCATTCTTGGATCACTCATAATCCCAGTGAATTTATCTCTAGAAGAGCTGGGTGTGGTGGCACACGCCTGTAATCCCAGCACTCAGGAGGCTGAGGCAGGAGGATCAGTGTGAGTTCAAGACCAGCCTGGGCTGCAAGAGTGAGCTCAAGGCCAGCCTGAACTGCATAGCGAGACCTTGTCTCAAAAAGACAAACAAAAACAAAAAACAATCTCTAGAAGTCACCATGACTCTAGAAGTCCCCACCCCATGACTGCATGAGGCTTTGGAGGAGTTGGGCCAAGGTTAATGCCTGCCACCGTGCCGTCTTCAGGCATTTCATCTTCCCTCCCTATTCCTGGATTGGCTTATCACCTTCTAAACACACATCTACCTGCCCTCCTCCTTACAGGCGCTGGAGGTCAGCGACCACTTTCCAGTTGAATTTAAACTGCACTCTGCAAGGGCTGTCAGCAACAGCAAAAAGTCTGTTCCTCTGAAGAAGAAAAAGGCCAGTCACTCCTAGATACAAAGTCACCGTTTGATCAGCCATCTCCTGCGGCTAAAAACATGGCTCTAACAGTGCCACTCCCCGTGCTGTCAGGGAAGAAAACCGCTTTTATTTTCCACTTGAGTTGACTCTGCCTTTAGTCAAACCGGAAGCAGCATCTTCTGTGATCCTGCCCAGCTCCTATATCATCTCGGCTGCCCAAAAGGAAACCCTGGCTTTTGAAGTCCACACAGAAGGCTTTTGCTCGGAAGCTGGAGCCCTGCAGGTCCTGGCACTAGTTCCCTGCCAACCCTGCCAGAGGAGAGGTCGCCAAGAACAGACACCAACCTTGAGTTCTCACAAAAAAAACCTCGTGCCTAGGAAATGAGCATAAACCCCAGAGCCCCAGCTGGCCCCTCCGTGGCAATGAAGTGTTTTAACTCTGCCTCTTCTGCCTGAGGCCAGCTCACCCTCAGAGTTCACCCCATGCAGGGGGATAGTGGCCACTCCCACATGCCCTGCTGGCCGCCATATTGTCCTCCCCCAGCCAGCCAGCCCAGTAACCACCAATGTCATGCTGTGATATTCCTCCTCAGGGCTTTGGCTCTGCCCTTGCCCTACTCTGTCCCAGAGCCTGGACATAGGGCCTTGCGTTTTTTTTTCTGCCTGTGTTGCAGCACTGACCACACAGCACCATGTCGATTGCATGCAATGGGCCCCTTCTGGTGTATTTTCCCTGATTTTGCTTCTTGGCTCCGCCAATACATGGACATGGCTTAAGTATACACACAGTACTGAAGCAGCAGTGATAAAAAAAGAACACCACCCTGAGATGAATCCTCTGGTTTCTTGTCTCAGAAAGAGCCCCCCTCTACCCAGCTTGTGGCTCTCCACAGAAGCCTGGCCATGAATGAGTGCCACAAGGAGCCTGGGGAAACATAAAGTGTGGCATGATTCTTCTTCTTCTTCTTCTTCTTCTTCTTTTTTTGTTTTTGTTTTTGTTTTTGCAGGACTTGGGCCACAGAGCTATCTCCCCACCCCCTGTGATTCTGCTTCTTGATTTCTTTTTCCCCTTAATACATCAGGGATGACAGATGATCCCATTTGTAAGATGTATGCTGAATTCTGCTGTTTATGTGCTCCTTTTGAGTCAGACAGATACGTATTACATCTTGGCTCTCTGACTCTGAGCACTGATTTCTAATTTTCCAATGATAATATCTCCTTAGAAATTCATTGTCATGTGGATTAAATAATGTAAATAAAGAACTAGCACACTGATAGGTGTGCAAAAAAAAAATGCATCAGGGACAGCATGACTGTGATGTAAGAAAAAGAGACCACCAAGTATTAGTCAGTTTTCTGTTGATGTGACAAATAGTTGGAGATAACTCAACTTAAAAAGAAGAAAGGCTCCTTTGGCTCATGGTTTTGGAGGTGACAGCCCCTCACAAACTGGCTGCATCACTATGGGCCCCATGGCCATGATGGTGGAGGTCATGGTAGAGAGCCGGAGCTGGAGAAAAGCCACTCGGTTCACATGGCTAGGAAGCTGAGAGATAGGAAGGTGAGACTGCAGTGGCCCTTGGAAGGGACAGCCCCAGATGACCTGGATGTCCTCCAATTGAGCCCCACCTCTTAAGGGTCTCACTGCTTCCTAAGAGCACTACAAGATGGGGGACCAAGATTTTAACCATGAGCTGTTGGTATCTGAAATTATGTCACATCTAACCTAAAGCTTGACATCCAAAGGTCTCTGAACAAGATCAGCAAACCGTCTTCCCCAAGCATCCGAACATTAAAATCCTCCGAGACTTTGTTGAAGTTCTCCCCACGCCATTTATCTCCCAGATTTCAGAGGGAGATAGCAAAGGGGTTAAGATCTCTGTTACTCCTTCACCTTTTTTCTAAGACAGGACTCTGTCTCATGAAACCTTCGTCTCCAAGGCCCAAAGCAAGCAGTCCTCAAACGAGCTCCTTCTGGAGGGCGACAGCCATCTTTTTGCCCCGAAGCACTGGAATCTCCACCAGCCAGCATGGCAAGAGCTCTGGCCGCTGGGCTCAGAGCTCTGCTGGGGAAGGAGGTGTGGACAAGATGAGCTGTCACTCAGTGCCCATGGCTGTCGCTGATGTCACAACCTGATGCTCTGTGTCTTCAGTCCCAGTTAGGCAAGGAGTGGCCGCAAGCATCCACCGCCTGGCATTCTGGAAAACCGTGCCAAGCAAGGGACACACAGTGGGGTTGTCTCCATTGCTCACAGACCAATGCAGCTGCAAACCTGCTGCACATCTGGGGCACTTAGGGACTATGTCCTGGCCTGGTCCCCTCTGCCTTGGCTTCATTCCGAGGACCTGAGACTCAGTGTATAGGAAACCAGTTGTTCCTCTGCTCTCTCCTAGGCTCTGGGTGCCCAGTCTGTCCCCACAGAGCGAGGCCAGGGCCTGGGAATCTGCATTTCTAACAAGCATTCTCATTTAACGCATGCTTGGGTAGGCTCAAGGAAGGTAAACTGAGGACCAGACTTTGAATTCACTTTTCTGTCCATCCTTAGTAAGAAGATGGGTAGGGTGGTAACTTTCTTTCTTTGGTGCTATTGTTTTGTGGGGACAAGGTCTCACTACATAGTTCAGGCCATCTCTGAACTATGTAGCCCAGGCTGGCCTTAAACTCAGTGATCCTTCTGCCTCAGCCTCCTGCATTCTGGGATTTACAAGCATATGCCACCATAGCTGACAGCATGGAGACTTTAGACTCATAGTCTGTGTTTTCTACTGGCTGCCCTGGAGTAGGCTGGCTACTTAATTTCACTTTCCATGTGTATAAAATGAGGTTAAGAGATCCTCCTCACAGGCAAAGTTTAGGCTGATGGCCAAGCTAAAGCCTTGAGTACCTGATACCCAGTGAGCCCTCCTAAACGGAAGCATGGTTTTAGCTATAGAACTTGCTCCGTCATGCATGGGCAGCTTTAAGCCTTTGGGTATATATATATATATATATATAGAGAGAGAGAGAGAGAGAGAGAGAGCTTTCCAAGAACCACTTAAAATGAATTGTTACACAAGTGCCTGCTGGGCAAGTGCAAGGTCATGAGTTTGAACCCTGGTCCCACAAAATAAATAAATAAATAAATAAATAAATAAAATGAATTGTTAACCTTGCCGAAGTTCCACCGCTTGGTCATTCACCACAGCCAGAATTCTGGCAAATAAGCTTTGAGAAATGGTCACACCCTTGTCCCGTCCTCTGCTGGACCTCTTCCTGTTATATCTCTTTCTTGGCCCCCACAGAGAAACCCTCCCAAGTGACCTTCACCCTGTTTCTCCTGTCCCTCCCTCCTCTGAGTCAGCAGCCCTGGCTCACACATATCTTTCCTTTGGCTCCAGGAAGGCAAGTACGGAGAGCAGTTGCCAGAGCGGGGAAGGGCGACAAACTGAAGGTCACATCCCCGCCCCTCCCACAATGAGAAAAGGCTTGGGCCCACACGGGTGCGTGGGTGGAAAGCGGAGTCACCAAGAGAGGCTGGCACCGGCACCAGCGGCCATGTCTCCTAGGGAACCTGAAGGAGCTGGAATTCCTGAACAACCCCCAAGGCTCCCTGACAGTCCCGAAGGAGCCAGCAGGCCCATGCCACGCACCACCGATCATATTGTCAAAGACGTGCTCACCGCAATGCAATGAGCAGGATGGAAAAAGCCAGCACATGTGTGTACAAATCGCACCCACGCATGCGCACACGCCTCTTTCCCTGGGGTCCCCTCACCTAACACACCATCAGCAGGCTGCTTAGCTTCTGGCTGCAAGGCACCGCCTGTGTCCCCGCTCCTGGTGGGCTCCCCGATGGTGGGAAGGAGGATGTGGTCATCCCTGGAAGAAACTTTCGCTGCCCTTTATCCCCTAAAACTGTATTTTCCCCCCTCAAATGCCCTGGGAGCTTCATTTTATCTTTCTGATTTATTTGCTTTGAGATGAGATTCCTGCACATGTTGAGTCTCTTCATCATGTCCTAGAGATCAGAGCGGAAATAGCCTTAAAGACAAAATGTAGGAAATAAAGGCTGCTATTTGTAAGGCCTGCTCCGCGCTACGCTGCCTTCTAGAAAGGCGCGGCGTACACTGTCTCGTGGGATCCCAATTCCAGCGCGAGGAGCTGGGCGGTGACGCCATTCCCAGTGGGGCTGGGAAAAGTGAACCTGCCACAGCTAGTGAGGAACAGAGCCCGGCTAATTCACTCAGCAGACATGGTAGGCCCAGTACCCAGGGCCCACGGTGATTTTAGGGGTTACAGAAAATGATAACTTGTAGTTGAAGAAAAATCCTTTTTTTTTAAATTTATTTTTTAAATAATTTTTTATTTTTTTATTTTTTTTCTTGTTTCAGAACTTTTGTTTGTTTATTTATTTTTATGGCCGGCTCAGCCTGCCCTGAGGGCAGGGCTGGCGCAGCCTGTGGTGCTGGGGATCGAACCTCAGTCCCTGCAGCCGCCTAAGCTTTCCTAAGCAGGCGCTTTAGACCACTGAGCCATCCTGCCCGGCCCCTGAAGAAAAATCTTGACATACAATATTAACATGTTTTCTCTATAACAAGACAGTTGTCAAATATAATTCTTAATATTTTACGATGGAGAAAGGGACTTGTCAAAAGTATCGAGGGCCCACGAAAATCACAGTGGGTGGTGGTAGAGACAGAATTCAAATACGGTCTACCTGCTCCAAAGTTCTCAATGATCGGTTCCAGCCCATTTTACTGGAGAGGAAACTGAAGGCCAACATCACACAGCCAGAAGGCTGCAGAATCACAGAATGGGTTCCTGTGGGTCCACCACCGTAGAACGTGGTCTGGTAGCACCACCTGCTGGCCTTTCGGAGAACTTCTCTTTGGTCTCATAAACAGAGAAGACCCATGTCCAGATACTTGCAGGAAGTAGGGGGCCTGGTGAGATAGCTCAGCGGTCTAAGCATCTGCTTAGGAAGGCCCAGGGGATCGAAGTTCGGTCCCCAGCACCACATACTGTGCCAGCCCCGCCCCCAGGGTAGGTTGAGCAGACCAAAAAAAAAAAAAGTAGCTAGGGTTACATCACCTGTACCCTTAGCAATAGGTACACAGGCCAGGGAGCTCCCTCCACTACCATGGTAACACATGATCACGTGTGTGTACATATATGTGGAGCATACACACCCTTCTTCCAGGGTAGCACTTAACTCCTGGTATGGGGCAGCCAGGTGTGGTGGTGCACGCCTGTAATTCCAGCACTCAGGAGGCTGAGGCAGGAGGATTGGTGTGAGTTTGAGACCAGCCTGGGCAAAAACACTGGTACGGGGCCAGTGAGTAATGTTAGCAGCCACATTTTTCCATAGTTTAGGAAACCAAGTAAGGGGTCTGGCGAGATAGCTCAGTGGTCCAAAGCACCTGCTTAGGCAACTGCAGGGACTGTGGTTTGATCCCCGGCACCACATGCTGCGCCAGCCCCACCTCCAGGGCAGGCTGAGCCGGCCATAATATAAATGAATAAAATAAAGTTAAAAAAAGAAACACAAGTGAAATAAATTTTAATGTTTTTATAAATTTAACTCAGGGACTGGCAAACTACAGTTTGAGGATCACATGGATCCCCTGTTTTCTTTGAATACGATTCTGCTGGAACGCAGCCTGCCTGCTTTCGCACTGTCCCCAGCTGCTCTCGTGCTGCAGCGTGGCCACACAGGCGATGCAGACCACAGAGCTGAAAACATTTGCGCTCTGATCCTTCACTGAGAAAGTTTGCCAACCCAATTTAGCACCGTCCATACAAGATAGTCACTAATATTTAAATAATTTAAAATGTATTCATAAGCTCTTTTATAGCCAGGCACACACCTGTAGTCCCAGCACTCTGGGGAGCTGAGGTGAGAGGATCCTGAATTCAAGAGCAGTCTGGGTAATGTAGGGATTTAGTGAAACCCTGCCTCCAAATAAAACATAAAAGTAAAAAGGACTGGCATGTAGTTCAGTAGAGTTCCATGGCCAGGCTCACAAAAAATGAAAATAATTACATATTTTTAATGTCATACTGTCTTTGAAATTGAGTATTTCTCTTTTTACTTTTTTTTTTTTTAATGGCCGGCTCAGCCTGCCCTGGGGGTGGGGATGGTGCAGCATGTGGTGCCAGGGATCGAACCGCTTTCCCAAGCAGCCACTTTAGACCGCTGAACCATCTTGCCAGCCCGAAATTGAGTATTTCTTTTACATTCAGAGCATTCCTCAGTGCGGACATGACACATTTTAAGGACTTCATGAAACATGTGGCTCATGCCTTCCAAAACAGAGAATATGACCTCAGAAAAATGCCTGCAGGGGCCAGTGAGATAGCTCAGTGGTCTAGAGCACCTGCTTAAGCAAGCTTCGGCAACCATAGGGACTGCAGTTCGATCCCCCGCACCAGCACCACATGCTGCGCCAGCCCCACCCCCAGGGCAGGCTAAGCCAGCCATAACATAAAGTTAAAAATGCCTTCAGGGGCTGGGGAGATAGCTCCGAGGCACAAGTGCCTGCTGGGCACGTGCAAGGTCGTGAGTTCAAACCCTGGTCCCACAAAAAATAAATAAATAAATAAATAAATAATAAATAAATAAAAATAAATAAATAAAAATGCCTTCAAATAGCATTCAAGCCGGGTGTGGTGGCTCACGCCTGTAATTCCAGCACTTGGGAGGCTGAGGCAGGAGGATCGCTGCAAGTTCGAGACCAGCCTGGGCTACAAAAGTGAGCTCAAAGCCAGCCTGAACTGCACAGTGAGACCCTGTCTCAAAAAAAGACAAAAAAAAAAAATATAGCATTCAAGTGTTGACCATGAAATGTATAAATGAATAAATGTGCCCTTAGATTGAACCGAGGGGCTCACCCATGCTAGGCAAGTGCTCCACTGCTGAGCCATGTCCCCAGCCCTTTTTATTTTTGATTTTGAGACAGGGTCTTTGTAAGTTGTCCAGCCAGGTCTGGAATTTGTGTTCCTTCTGTATCTACCTCCCTGGCTTCGCCAGCCCTTCTTAACTGGCTTGCCAGAGAGAATTGAGCCCCTAGGACAGCCACGGGACACATCGGGGACTGTGGCAGAGACAGCCTAGCTGTTAGCAATCTTAACTCCTTGCAGAGCTCAGAACAATTCGGCCTCCTCTCACCGAGAGATCACGTGACTGGCTCTCACCAGTAATATGAGATAAAGTGATATGTTTCCATTCCAGCAAAGGCAGTTAACAGTGGGTGTGTTGTCTCCCCTCAAAGACTGCTGTCAACCTGAGGAGTTTAAAAGTTGAACTAGCTGGGCGTGGTGGCGCACGCCTGTAATCCCAGCACTCGGGAGGCTGAGGCAGGAGGATCGGTGCGAGTTCGAGACCAGCCTGAGCTACAAAAGTGAGCTCAAGGCTAGCCTGAACTGCATAGCGAGACCCTGCCTCAAAAAAAAAAATAAAAATAAAAATAAAATAAAATAAATAAAAAATAAAAGTTGAACTAGGGGGCTGGGGAGATAGCTCCATGGCACAAGTGCCTAACTGGCAAGTGCAAGGTTGTGAGTTTGAGCCCTGGTCCCACACACACCCACACAAAGAATAGAAGTTGAACTGAATGACTCAGCAGTGAGCCAGGGTCCTCATTGTGTTAAGCATCCTCATCCTGTGCAAGAGGAGGGCGCAGAAATGGTGTGAGTCACACACACACACACACACACACACACCATGGGTGTAGCCTGCTTACAACATAAAGGCGGAAAACAGCTTCGCTTCTCCCATGTGCCCTTGCTGCCTTTTCTGCCTTCTTCCGCCATGAACTGCTGTCCCTGTCCTGCCACCCTGCCTTGAAGCCAGCTGATTACGGATGGAAACCTCCACAGACTGAGCTAAATAAACCTTTCCTTCCCTAATTTTGGGCACTGAGTATTTTGTCCAGGCAATGAGAGAGAATTGTAACCAACACAGAGGAATGGACGTGTGTCAGCGCCAGCAAAAGCAGTTACCCGTGGATGTGTCATCTTCGCATGCCCTGTCTCGCATCCCTTGTCCCCTTGTTGGGTTTAGAGGACTCTGGGAAAGAATATGAGACCTGAGGAAATGGCATGGCCATCAAAATAGAGGAAGCCCACGGTCCTCCACAGCAGCGCGTAGAAGGTCGTGCATGAATACCAGCCGAGACTGTGGTGGAGGAAGTATACCTTTATTGGGACAAGCAATAAGGCTTTGGTGGGGCGTGGTAGGGGGTTGTCACAGCAGAGAGGCACCTGACTAATATAGGCTCTTAGGGGTGACCAAGAAGCAGTGAGTAGAAATGACATGACTTCATTCTCAAACTGTAGGATACTCTGGGACCAAGAAACGCTGCCATGGACCCATCAACAGAACCTATAGAAGTGGAAAACAGGGAGACAGCCACCATCTTTAGCTCCATGAGGACTCAGAGAGCCCCTCCCTGCCTGGACTGCTGGTGTAACGCAGGGAGCTCCGTTGTTTCCCCAGGATAGGAGCACTCACGCCCACACCTCCTGGTGACCGTGGGGTGGGGACAGCTCTTTGAGGAATGGAGAGGTCTGTGAGTTCAGACAAGAGCCCCACAGTGGGCCCAGGGCAGCCTGGGCTTAGTCCAGGGCTAGCTGCTCCCGGGTGCTGATGTTTGCTCATCCAAGGAGGCCGGGATTCACAGAACTCAGAGGTGTGCAGGCCAGCTCCTGGCACAAATCCAAAGCACCCAGACAGAGCATGAGGAAAGTAAGGGAGTGGCTGAGGGCCTCTCCCAGCAGTTCACGTGAGCTGGTCTGTTCTCCGTGGAACATTTTTATGTAAAATGCTTTTTTGATGGGCTGGATCCTGGCATAAGTGGGCAGCCTGGAGTCTCTTGTGGAATCCCCTGGAACACAACGGAGGCTTTGTTATGGAAAAACAGAACAAATAGGGGAAGAAACAGGACCAAAAAAGGTTAGGAGGCAGTTTATTTACACAAGTGGGCTTGATTGAGAACACTCTGAGAAGTCAGAACCCCACCAGGGGCAGGGTTTGGGGACTTTTATAGGGAGAGCAGGTAGGGAGGTTCAAAGGCAGATTGGGCACCTTGTGATTGGAGGGTTGGGTGACATCATGGGTTGCTAAGGAAGTTTAAATATCTAAAGTTAAATTGTAAGACCATCAGTTAAACAAACATGAGTTTCACAAAGGAAGAAATATCCCCATTATATGTGAAATTGCACTGAAAGGCCATCAGGGTTTTTTGTTTTGTTTTAAGAATTTTTTATTTTATTTTATTTTATCTTTCTTGTTTCAGAACTTTTGTTTGTTCATTTATTTATTTTTATGGCCAGCTCAGCCTGCCCTGAGGGCAGGGCTGGCGCAGCATGTGGTGCTGGGGATCAAACCGCGGTCCTTGCAGCCATCCAAGCTTTCCTAAGCAGGCGCTTTAGACCACTGAGCCATCCTGCCGGGCCCTCAAGGCCATCAGTTTAACAAACATGGAATCCATTTATTTATTTTGTAATAGAAGTAGCCGGGTGTGGTGGCTCACGCCTGTAATCCCAGCACTTGGGAGGCTGAGGCAGGAGGATCGTTGTGAGTTCGAGACCAGCCTGGGCTACAAAAGTGAGCTCAAAGCCAGCCTGAACTGCACAGTGAGACCCTGTCTCAAAAATCAAAAATAAATAAATAAATAAATAAATAAATAAATAAAATAAAAATAATATTTTGTAATAGAAGAGATGAGCCAATGTAATAAGCAAGGTCCTATTAGGAGTGTGAGGAGGCCTGAGTACCCAGCCATGGCTCCCAGGTTCCGAGGGCACTCCACTAGTAGGAGCCTGTCTGCCTGTCTTGAGCCCATTGGTTTATTTGTTCTCAAAACTGGCAAGCAGTCTCCCTGGAGACACCAGACTTATTGGCATAATAGCAGCATTCTTCTAAAAACAGACAAGTGCCTTCCTGCTGAGCAGAGAGGAGATCTAGAACTCTGCGATTTTGGAGGACCACCCCAGCTAAAAAATGAGTCCAGTCCTGTAACATGTCAAGAGCTCTCTGAACAGCGATAAAGTCACCTTCTAGGTGGGTCCCAGTTGCCAGTACTGCTGTTAGGGCGTGGCTGTGGCACTGGCAGTTAGACTCCCTGCTATTGCTATCCTGGCTAAAATTGGCAGCACCACCAGGTGGGCATCTGTGGAGCCCTGTAGACCCCTGAATAGACAGAGCAGATCGGGTATGACATAGAGCAAGCGCACGGAGACTCTTACGCTCGAAAACACCTGAGGGGACCCATCAGAGCAAGCAGAGAAGGTCCACTGAGAGGCCATCACGGAGCTCGAGGTAGCAATCAGAACACCTATGCAGTCTGCCGAGAAGCTTAGTCTTTATAGGAACCCAGGAGGCACGTGGCATTTTCCCATACCTCTCTCTGTTGGGTGAGTCTGGAGGAGGGGACCACAGGTAGAAGTAGAGTTAAGGTCAGCGCTGTTTCAAGTTAAGTCTGAAGCATGGTATGAGACAGCAGTGACAGGCACACAGAGCCAACCATGATTTCTCAGTTTTGGTTCTACTGTCTGGAGGACCTGATGGATACTGTTAGCTAAGCACAAGAGGTCAGGCACTGAGGGTGCTGGGTAATTGGCCCCAGGTGCAGGGGCCATTGGGAATAACGGTGGCTCTCAGGTATGGATTCTGATGTGGGACCCAGACTTTTATCATTTTCAGAATAGTAAATGAATCTGGTCCCCTCCCATCTATCAAGACATTCATCTGGAGACCAAACACCCATTCCTGATGCACGGGGTCCTCGATAGTACATGTTATGGGTTTTCAGGCTCTCTGTGGGCAGTTTGGACCAGATGGGCACTGAGTTAGAAGGCCATTTGGAGACACACTCACCCGCCCCATAGTCTGTGGCATAGTCTCAGCTGGGGCAAAACCTGACAGCTCTGCTCTTGAAGTGGCCTTTTCCTAGTACCATTCAAAACAGATGTCTTTGTTGTTAGTTTGAAAGTCTTCTCATTTTATTTTATTTTATTTTATTTTATTTTATTTTATTTTATTTTGTCTTTTTCTTTTTTTGTCTGTTTGAGACAGGGTCTCACTGTGTAGTTCAGGCTGGCCTTGAGCTCACTTTTGTAGCCCAGGCTGGTCTCAAACTCACATCAATCCTCCTGCCTCAGCCTCCCAAGTGCTGGGATTACAGGCGTGTGCCACCACACCCGGCTCAGTGTTCTCATTTAAAACCTCAGCTCCTATGAAAGAGCCATGGGTATCTCAACCTGAGCTATTGATTTGAATTGGACATGCATCAAAATGAAGCTGTACTGTAGGCCGGGAGTGGTCCCATCCGGTCTGCTTGAGAATCACTATGGTGCCAGTGCCATGAAGTTGGGTTTAGAACTCCCAGTGGCCTGAGTCTGCTCGATAAGCGCAGAGGCTAAGCAGCCTGAGCAGGAACAGGTACACAACAGAAGTGGCAGTTCAGAAAGGCAGTTCAATGGCTCCAAGGCCCAAGTGCCTGCTGGGCAAGTGCAAGGTTGTGAGTTTGAACCTGGTCCCACAAAAAAAAAAAAAAAAAAAAAAAAAAAAAAAAAAAAAAAAAAAAAAAAAAAAAAAAAAAAAAAAAAAAAAAAAAAAAAAAAAAAAAAAAAAAAAAAAAAAAAAAAAAAAAAAAAAAAAAAAAAGGCAGTTTGTAGTACACAATCCAATGGTTATACCAATACCAGAAGAGAATAAAAATGACCTTATAGGGTATCTCAATCCTCTGGGACACAGTCCAGGACCCTCGGGCAAGTACTGAGATTAACAAGAGAAAGAGGACTAGAAACCAAACTGGGTAGTGGAACATGAATCAGTCAGAGGCTCTGGTGTACCGTGTCTGTCCAGCTTCCACCGTGTGCAGACTCATCAGCCTCCAGAGAGACAACAGCAGGGCTTCGAAGGCATTGTTGGCTTCTGAGAAGTTGATTCATCCGGGCAGGCTTTCCAGCAACCAGCTCTGTCTTGATGTAAGAGACAGATCCAAAGCTGCATCTCAGAAACCTTTATGGCTGCAGAGGTGACCAACATAATTAAATAGGGGCTCATCCAGGTGGATTGCAGGGGCTCCTTTATCCAATCTGTCATCTACCCTAGGCCTTTTAGGTTGAAAGAGGAGGGATGGCTACCCTTTCGGCTTTGCTTTTGTGTATTTGACAAAAGTTTTTCCTAATTGTGTAAGTTTTTCCTGCAAAAATATATTACCTAGCTGATATAGGTCTCCCTGGAGACCCCTGATTATGGGTGGTGGGTCTCCCATACAAGACTTCAAAGGGTGTATATTCCATGGGCTCTGGTGAGCTTGAGGAGGCTCATGGGAAGTAGATCTTGTGCTTGTTTCATGATATTTAGCCAAATATTGAATTTAACATCCATGTGTCTGAGTGTGGTGGCACATGCCTATAATCCTAGCACTAGGAAGGCAGAAATCAAGTGGATCACCTGAGTCTGAGCTGCATAGTGAGACCCTACACACACACACACACACACACACACACACACACACACAAAGGTCCTATTTATTAGGGCCAACCTGATAGCTCAGCAGACCAAAGCACCTGAATAGGCAGAGCACATTGGCCAGGTTCAATCCCCAGCCTGCTGTGCCAGCCCTGCCCCCAGGGCACTCTGAGATAGTGATTGAGACAGCGATTACAGGTGGTGCTGGACACCTGTAATCCCAGCACTTGGGAGGCTAAAAACAGGAGAATCACTACAAGTCTGATGATGTATGTAGTGAGACCCTGTTGACCCTGTACTAAAATCCATTTAAAAAAAAAATCTTATTTATTTAACTTTTCCAGAGTTTTGTGGAAACTATATTTTACATATAGTTTACATACTATATGTAAATTCTATTTGATTTAATAATCCCTTGGTCAAATTCTGGGTTGTTTCTGCCACAGATTCAATCCCATTATCACCACCTATGGTTAGGGGCAGCCCATAACTAGGGATAATTTCTCTCAGTAATATCCCACAGAATTGAGTGGCTTTTTCTATTCTAGTGAGAAGTGCCTCCAGCCATCCAGAATAAGTACAGACAAGAACTAGGAGATATTTGTAGCCTCTACATGACTCCTGTAAAATTTATGTAGGTCTTCAAAAGGGGAAAACCCTACATGTGGGATACTGGGTGGGAGATTAGGTCCAGAGGAGGGGGTTGGTCCTTGCACGGATTTGACATCTCAGACTAATAGGCACAGAGCTAGGCCAACTTTGGCATAGTAGCAGCTTAGAAGCTGACCCAGCAGTTTTTCCTCTGCATGGGATATCTTTTTTGCTTTAATTTTTAAAAAGATATTTGTATTTTTTAAACTTTATTTATTTATTTATTTATTTATGGCTCAGGCTGCCCTGGGGGTGGGTCTGGCACAGCATGTGGTGCCAGGGATCAAATCACAGTTCCTGTGGTTGCCTAAACTTGCCTAAGCAGGAGCTTAGGTGCCTGCATGTGATATGAAGGTGTTTTACCTAGGCCTAGGCCAAGTTTTGAGGAACTATCATTTGATTATGTAGCATAAATCAAGCACCAATGGGCCCAAGCAGGCCCCTTCCTGTTGTAGCCACTTACTTATTTCCTTAGAGTGGTGGAGCGGCCCACTGAAGAGACTGAGAAGGGCTTCAGGGGGTATTTGTGTATCAGGCTTCCCCAAATGGAGCCCTCTGCTGCCCAAGTGTTTTCCTTGGCTCTATGAAAACCAAAAGTGACAGTGTCCTTTACCTTTTGGTGTTCTTTTTTTTTGTCTTCTTGAGACAGGGTCTCACTATGCAGTTCAGGCTGGCCTTGAGCTCACTTCTGTAGCCCAGGCTGGTCTCAAACTCACACCAGTCTTCCTGCGTCAGCCTCCCGAGTGCTGGGATTACAGGTGTGTGCCACCATGCCTGGCTAGCAACACTTCCATCATTGCAGTTATTTAACTATTCAAGTCCCCAGCACACTGCAAACTCTTGCCCCACTACTCACCCCAGCATTCTACAGTAACACTTTTAGAGTCTACCGTAGGTTGAACCAGTATCCCAAATGCCTGTAGGCTGCAGTTCTTGCCTGTGGAGCTCCTAACAGCAACAGTAGTGACACCAGTTACCACTTATTGAGCTCCATGTGCTAGGATTTGCAGATATATGTGGCATGACCAAATATACAATAAATAGCAAAGCTTTAAAAAATGTATTACAGTAAAAGACACATTGACATCACTGCCCCCTGAAAATGCTTCCCTTCCCTTCCAATGTATTTTGTCATTCTCAGGCTGGCCTTGAGCTCATTCTGAAGCAGTACTGGAAGTCTGCTTTAAACAAACAAACAAACAAACAAACAAAACAAAACTTTATTTATATTATGGCTGGCTCAGCCTGCCCTGGGGGTGGGGCTGGCACAGCATATGGTGCCTGGGATTGAACCGAGGTCCCTGCAGCCACCTAAGCTTGCCTAAGCAAGCACTTTAGACCACTGAGCCATGTCGCTGGCCCCAGAAGTCTGATTTTGAGTACAAGATAGAACCAAAAATTCCAGGAATGCCGCTGCCAGGTACATCTGAAGAAAAGCAGACTTGTGAAACTATTACAGCCCGTCCCCATCCACCTTATCCAGCAGATCTGGCACTGTGTGACTTCCAACTCTTCCCCAAAATGAAAATGGCTACGAGACACAAATATTTTGAATCCATTCAGGACATCAAGTCAGCCCCAATAGCACAACTAAAGACATTCAAGAAAGAGGCCTTCTGGGACTGCAGCTTCAGCAAGTGTCAAGGTCAATGGGGTACGGGTGTTGGAAGTGAGATGGGGTGCTTTATTTTGGGGGGTGGGTACTAGCAGTGTGTCTTACTGCAGTACATTTTCTTTTTTTTGAATTTTATTTTATTTTATTTATTTATTTATTTCTTGTTTCAGAACCTTTATTTGTTTATTCACTCATTTTTATAGCCGACTCAGCCCACCCTGAGGGCAGGGCTGGCACAGCATGTGGTGCCTGGGATCGAACCGCGGTCCCTGAAGCTGCCCAAGCTTTCCCAAGCAGGCGCTTTAGAGCACTGAGCCATCCCTCCAGGCCCCTGCAGTACATTTTCTTAAAGGTTGAATATTCATTGTACTTTTCAGTCATACCTCATATAAGAGTGGTTTGAACTGACTCACCCAGGGCCCAGACAGTGCCTATAACTCTTCTTGCTTGCTTTTTTTTTTTTTGAGATAAGGTCTCACTATGCAGTTCAGACTGGACTTGTACTCACTTTTATAGCCCCTGGCTATTCTTGAACTCATAGCGATCCTCTTGTCTCAAACTCTGCAGTACTGGGATTACAGGCATGCACCACCATGCCCGGTTTCAGGGCCAGCACAGCATTTGGTACCAGGGATTGAACCTGGGTCCTTACACTTGCCAGGTAAGTGCTTAGACCGCTGAGCTATCTCCTGGCCTCTTCCTGGAACCCTCTGTGCTTGCTGGGATGATGTAGCCCCATCTATGACCACACTGGGAAGGGGAAGAAGTGGGCAGCAGGTTTGTCATTTATTCCGCCACTGGTGCCTGCACTAGGTTTGGGTTGGAGGGGTGATGTAGGAAGTTCACAGAAGCTTCTAGGAACTCAGGGAGCAACAACAATGGAAGAAAAGCCTCCACTTCTCTACCTAGGACCTGACACTGCCCTAGGACCACTCCCCGGTATGGGATTCGTCCTCTGATGGCTCATTTCCTGTGTAAAATACAGGACTCCCAGTCACATCTAGATTTCAAATATACACAAATTGTTAACACAAGCGCTGTAAAATATTTGAAAACCACTTGCACTAAAAAGCATTGGTCATTTGAAATTCAAAGGCATTCTATATCTTTCTCTGCTAGACTGGCAAACTGCAATGGGCGTGGGCTTTATGGGCAGTAGAAGAAGACAACTTGTGTGGCACCTAAACTGAGACTCCTCCTGTGGACACAGGCGCTTGGTCCTTCCTGCAAGAGTCCTCCATGGGCAGTGCTGGCCAGGACGCTGTGTGCATGTCCTCAGGGGCCCTTCCTTCATCACCATCTACCAGAGCAGCCCCTCTGCCACAAAACTGTTACCCCAATTTATCTCTTTCTACAGCCTTGACACCCCAGCTAGGCTCTGTGGCCAATGTGTCAGCAGCCCCTGGCTCTTGTGGGAAATGCAGGTCTTCTGCTGGAGGAGCAGAGCCTGCGTTTCTCCAAGCCCACAGAGTGCTGCACACAGTGCAGATGGAAAAACGTGGACCACTGCCTCCTACATCAGTTTGTTGTCTCCTCTGTGAGGGCAAGGCCCACGGCTGTCCTGTTCTCTGGTGTATCCCCAAAGGCAAAAAAGGACCTGGCCTATATCAGCTGCTCAATAAATGTTGAGGACTGGGGGCGATGAGGATACAGCTCAGTGGCAGAGCACTTGCCTTGCATGCACAAGACCCTGTGTTCAATCCCTAGCACCACATATGTTATGGTTTATGTCTAGTTGTCCCCCCCAAAGCCTCATGCAGTCATGGGGTGGGGACTTCTATAGATTGAGACTTGACTCAGGAGTCATTGCGATTATGTGATTTATTTAGTACTGGTCTAGAGTTTGAGACTTGATCCATGATCCCTGGGATTATGTGCTTTAAGTACTTCTGGGATTATGGGTGTAGCCTAAGGTGGATAGGCTAAGGCAGAGAGCCTGATGTAATTTAAAAAGAGAGACACAGAGACAGACTCACTCTATTACTCTCTGCTCCCCTGGTTGTTCTGTTGCCTCTGTCACCATTGTTGCTGTTCCGCCACCACGAACTGCTGCTCTCTGCCATATGCCTCTCTGCCTTGGAGCCAGCCGAGTATGGACTGAAACCTCCAGTAACTGTGACCTAAATAAACCTTTCCTTCCTTCATTTTGCGTGTCAAGTATTTGTCCCAGCAGCGAGAGAAGAGCAACTAAGACAACATACAAAACAAAACAAAAAAAGCTTGTTAAATAAATATGTGAATCAGCCGGGCATGGTGGCTCACGCCTGTAATCCCAGCACTCGGGAGGCTGAGGCAGGAGGATTGGTGTGAGTTCGAGACCAGCCTGGGCTACAAAAGTGAGCTCAAGGCCAGCCTCAACTGCATAGCGAGACCCTGTCTCAAAAAAGACAAATAAATAAATAAATAAATATGTGAATCAGAATTCAATCCCAGAGGCTAGAGAGATAGCTCAGTGGAAGAAGTACTTGGCTGGTAAGATAAGGTCTTGAGTTCAATCCCTGGAACCACTAAAAACAAAAACAGGGGCCCGGCAGGATGGCTCAGTGGTCTAAAGCACCTGCTTGGGAAAGCTTGGGCAGCTTTAGGGACCGCGGTTCAATCCCCGGCACCACATGCTGCGCCAGCCCTGCCCTCAGGGCGGGCTGAGCCGGCCATAAAAATGAGTGAATAAACGAACAAAGGTTCTGAAACAAGAAAAAGAAAATTAAAAAAATAAAAATAAAAACAAAAACAAACAAACAGAAAGAATTCAACCCCAGGCCTCATTTCAAACTGAGCCACTCTCCTGAGCTTGGTGGTTCACTAATGAATTCAGTAACTCCAGCTCTCCCTACAGACTGAGTTCAATGAAAGTGCTCTTGTTCACTGCCCCACTCTGTCTCTGTGGGGGGCAAGGGGGGCAGGGATAACTGCTGCTCTGGTTTCTTTCCCACCCAATTTCCTCCAAAACTCTAACCTAAGAAGGCAAGTATGGGTCATTTCCATTCTTCAGACACAGAAACTGAGGGACAGAGAAGTCAAGGTTCTCCCCTGAGATCACACAGTATTGCCAATACCTGGACTTGGATCCTCTGATTCCAAATCAAGTTCCCATTCTCTAGTGCAAGGTCATGAGTTTGTGTGTCTGCCTATCCATTCCGGAGTCACTCAGCACTGGCTCCAACTGGGGGCTGAGGCAGCCCTAGTGAGGTAAACTGAGAAGGCCTGGAATCCAAAGACCCTCCAGGCCAGACTGACAAGACAGAGGATGGCTCACAGGGTTCGGGGGCTTGTCAGAGCTGGGGGAGCACAGAGGGAGGCTAATAAATCTCCTGGTGGACTCTCAGAGGTGCCAAGCACCTCGCCCAGCAGAGGGAGGGCCAGGAAGCACACTGTCAGGGGACAGCAGGTCAGGTACTTGGTCCCTGGGAAGGATCCTGCCTGCTTGGGCATAGGGAGCCCATTCCATGTGCCAGGAGAAAGGGGTGGCGACAGACAAGCCTGGGAGGGTGACCACCACCTGCCCGAGGCCTGAGATGGCCTTACCCATGTACCAGCCGTACTCCCAAGATGACACAACTGGGAACTTCTCCTTCGGCGTCTGGCGGTGCCGTTCCCAGAGGTACCTGGCCCAGCCTTGGCCGTCATGGGAGATGCCTTGAAAGAGCAGCTTCAGGTGCTCGGGGGGACCTGCTGCATGTCTAGGCCCGCTGGCCTCTGGCCTGCCAGATCTGGAGTGGCTCCCCTGTCCTCCCACACTCTGTCTCCCTGGGGTGGGGGTTCCAGGGCACCCACTTTTCTTGACAGCTGCTGCTGAACCCCCTGGGTCTCAGGCTGTCTAGCCAGCCTCTCCTCACGGATACGAGCACTGGTGGCAGGCCTGGGGACCACTGCTGCGGCTGCTCTGGAGGGGGTCAGCTGGGGCTGCTGCCTGGCCTTGGCCTTGGTCCGTTCCTTCAGGTACTTGTGGCCACAGCAGATATTCCAGGCAGCCCCAGCATTGGCCTCCTTCCGTATGTGCTCCTGCCAGCAGGCCTGGCTCTGGGAGGTGAGCAGCACCCTCATGGCTGGGAAGAGAAAAATTCCACCTATACCTCTTCTATGTCTTCTATGTTGGGATGGCGGGGGTGCATCTCCAAGGAAACATGCAGCCAATGAAGGCGCAGTTGCCAAGGCCCGGTCAAACGGGAGGAGCTGGGGCTCCCTCCTATAGGACAGACCTGGCTGGAAAAAGGACCAAGACCTGGTCACAACCCATCTGGGAGTCTCCAGATGGTTGGGGGGGGCATAACATCTCTTCCATACAGCGAACCCCAGTGTACACCCCCTAAGTACCAGGCACCCAGGGAGGTCCAGTTGCTCTGGGGTTGTCATGGAAACTCTGCAGCCCTGCTCCTCTGATGCCCAGCTCTGTCACCGCCTACCTGAGTGGCCTCTTCTGCACACAGGTGGCAGGAGGAACTTCGCCTGGTGTGGGAGCATAGCATTTGACTGTGTATAAACTGCCTGGCACTGATACAGCATGGGGGGTGGGCACTGCCTTACCACTTGACAAGCACCTGCCAGGGAGGTGTCCGTGGCCGTGCTGTGCCAGCACCTCCGCCCACCTCCTCATTCCAGGGTGCTCACACCCCCATCTAGCTGGAGGTGGACGGTAAGGGATCTCCTGATCGGTACCTGTGAGGTGGTTACACACAGGGCTCCAGGCTACTCGTCTTTCCGCTGTGCTGGGTGTGCTCTCATCTATTCACCCATCAAACAAGGGGCAGAGTCCACCTGCTTCCGGCCTCCAGCCTTCAGAGTCCAGGAGCCAGAGTCATAACCAGGTGTGTGGTCTGGCTGGGGTGGTCAGGGACGACTTCCTCAAAGAGGTGCCCTTTGCCTGGGCAGGGTGGGGACCAATGTCACAGGCCCCCCCACTCCCATTTGAAAGGCAAGTGAGCCCACAGCTATGGGCTGCCCTTTGTGTCTCCATAGTCCCAGTGGTGAGACGCGGGCCAGGAAGGAGCTTGGGACATTTGGGATTAAGCACAGACTGAGTCTGACAGCTTGGGCCTGGTACAGTTCTGTTCTCCTTCAGTACTCACAGTGGCCACTGCCTGACCTTCTGAGGCCAGGCCTCTGCCCAGGCCATAAATCCAGTGTTCCTTCCCCACAGAGGGCCAACACCTTGCTGGGTGCTGGGCGTGAATGGAGAACAGAACATCCAGCCTGCAGAGTCCAAGCGTCTGACCCTACCTTGGGGGGAAACTTGTCTGCAACTGGGGCATCTTTGGGGTAGTCACTGGCATGCAGTAGGTGCTCAGAATATTTTACAACGGGAAGTGAGAAATGGGTATGCCCCCCCACTGGTCCTGTTGTGAGGGATAGATGGGGGAGGGGGAGAGAGGAGTCAGGAGCCACAGAGCTGGGCTAGGGTCAAATGACTGTGGGGTGGACTTGACCCTCGAACTCCAGACAGAAAACCTCTGTTGCAGGCTTTTCACACTTTGCTGGGTGTACTCTGGGCAGGGGCCCTGGCCTCTAAAGCTCAGTCAGTGGCTGCTGTGGGCGTTCCAAGGGAGCGTCTAGTTATTCAACCAACATCATGAGCTGTTGACATTGTGCCAGGCCCTGAGCCAGAAACAATAGGTAGGAGAGGAGGGTGCCACACAGACCGCGCCTGGCCGCGCGGCTGCTGGGCGCGTCAGTGACGGGGATACCCTCAGCCCAAGCCTCTTGCCTAGGTTGATGACTGCTGGTCACTGTGGCCAGGAGAACCACGGCAGATGCTGTCAACAACTGTCCAAGAAGAAAACTGGGTGTGGGCATTGTCCCCTAAGGCTGCTTGCCAGTGGGCCAAGGACAGCCAGGGGCCCACTAGACCAGCTGCCTTGGGGTCTGCTCCCATGTCTGTGAGCAGCACGGAACTTCACAGCTCTGGCCTCAGAGCCAGGTTTGACCCTTAACTGCTGCCAGTCTAACCTAGGCAAGTCACTCCACCTGAGCCCTGGCACATACCCTTCTATAAACTATAGGGCTAATCAGACCCAGCCTCAGCGGTGTTACTTAGGATCATCTTGTTAGTCCAGCAATGTGATGATGGGGGTGACCCACCCACACCTGTCTGCTCAGGATCTTATGCTGAGGGAGAAGGGTGGTCAGAACTTAAAAACCAAGGGACCAATGCTATGGGTTCTTCCTGAGTGCCTGGGACTCCAGGGTTTCCTCCTTCCTGCCTTGGGGTCACTGTCACAGGCCACTGATGGCCCATCTGGCTCAGAGTTCTTCACGCAGCCCACCCCACCTTCTCCCCTGAGGATGACCAGGTTCAGTTCTCAGCCCCTGGGTGGGGCACACCCCACCTCTGCCAGGGCTCTGTCCTCTGACTCCTGTGCCATGGCAGTTGTCTTAGTGGCCTCATATCAGTGACAACCACTCTGTCTGTGAGCACTTAACATGTCAGCAGTCATAGAGACGGAGCTTGCCACACACCTGCAGGTGAACCCTCAGAGCACCACAAGGTGGGTCCTGCTACACCATTTCCTTGGAGAGAACACTGAGGCACAGCCTTCCTGAGGGCGAGGACCAACCCGCCAGATGATTTGCTGTAAGCACCCTGCTAAACAGCTTCCCACAGCCACCATTCTCCTCTGACACCCTTTCTACCACCAGGGGGAGCCCTCTCCCCAGCACTCAGCCCCTGGGGCAGTTTCAGGGACAGAGGGTGTGTTTACCTAGCCCTTGGCAGGTTAATGCTGGCCATACAGGTGTCCTTCTTATCTCAGAAGGGGGACCTCCATGAGGCTTTACAGATAAGGGTACCAAGGCCTGGCCTGAAGTGTCCCTGGCCGCCGAGAAGCCGCAGTGCTGAGACTGACCACA